>OVAN01002685.1:0-32254 GCA_900406275.1 Anastatica hierochuntica
TAATAAAACGTTGAAAAGTATTGGGAGGGCTCTTATGTCCCCATGTTTTGGAGAATCAAGTAAAATCTCATAACCAGATGGGAGAAATGGGATTTTTGACCGGTTTCTCTAACTAACACAATCCACTGTAGATATCGAGCCACTTGGATAGCCCCACCATAACAATAGTGTGTGGCGTGTTTTGATACCCGAAAGATCAATAACGAAGCGACGCGCTGGATATTGGGGAAGATAATGTCACAATGGAGACGATGGACAAAGGGCTCTTCACCAAGATCTTCATAAACACAAAATTACTTGGGTAGATGTCACCAAGAAAGAGGATTAGGATTTGAGGAAGCCACAATGGGAAATAGCACAAAGAATTGATTGGAGGAATAAGATCAACTTTTAGAATGACGTGTTGTAATTATCTTTTGATTGGTTTTTCATTAGCGTTTTTTTTTATTGTGGTGTCAAATTTTCAGAACATGAAAATGCTGACATGTCATCCCCTGGAGAGCTTCAAGCACTTTTGTAGTATTGATTTGGATATTTTTAGATACTTTCGGTTCTTTTCGGTTATCAAAATATTTTGGTTTGGTTCGATTCAATATAGATTATTTTGGTTCTTACAAAATTGGAACTATTAGGATATTTTCCAAGTCCTTCGGATTTTATTACCATTAGTATGAGTTTCGAAGTCAATAATTCTACTACTTACAAATAAAATTTTAACATCAAAACCATTATTATATAATAAAGCAAAACCACTACTAGTGCGATATGGGTCTTCCTTTTTTGAATAAAAATAAAACTATGCTTTGTTTATGAAAGAAATAAAAACTATGCTCTATTTCTTCCACAATTTCTTTATGAAGCTTATTGTCAGTTTATACTCATTCCTTGACAATTCCAACAAAATATCCTCATAATCAAAAAATGATTTAGGAAGATGAACTACCTCCTACTTACTCGTACCGTCAGTAGTACTCAATGGGTAAAATCCTTCACCAATATGGATTATGTTCTTTGATGCATTACGAGGAGAGGCAAATAATTGGACATTCCTCTTAATTAGTAACGTGTTTCCCATTACCTTTTTTTTAGCCACACCATTTCCCTGGGGAACCAATTTTGACTTCCCGCTGAACCTGTCTAGCCCCATTTCCGACTACCACAATCTCCACTTCATTAACAAACCTGACGACTCTTTAAACTCTGTCCAAACACGGGTTTGGTTTTGGGGTTTTTCTAAAAAGTTTTATACTAGTTGAAGTTCGACTCTATTTATATATTAGACAATTTTTTGTCTAAGTTTCCGATGTAGAACTTCGGATTAATCCTAACATTCCTCCCCTCAAACTAAATAACACATACACGTAGTCTCCTCTCTAGCAAATCACCTTGTCATCCATCTTGTACCACTGTAATCACCAACAAAACTCGTCTCCCAACCTGATCCATGATTAGGAAGACTTGAAGGTACCCTCCCACTTAGTCTATGTCCATTTATCTATGTCCACTCTCTAAACCTATGCAGTGATACCAGTTGGTGGACTCTTAAGCGATGTTCAACTTCCTATAAGTATGATATTGTATGTTTGTGGTCCAAACAGAGAAAATCCTACACCTCAGCCAAGTTCTCCTCAAAATTAGTTTTGGTTCCTTCTTAAAAGATCTCATACTAGTCGAAATTGGAATCTATTTTTATATTAGACAATCTTTGTCTAAACTTCGGATATGGTACTTTAGATGATCCCAACAAAACCCAACATCAGCCAAGTTCTCGTCAAGTCTCTTGGCGCCACCTTCCTGAACCAACGTCATAATATCACCTGTCTCTTCGACAGAAACCATCAATTGTCACAGAAGGTAGCTGGCCTTCTTCCATATCATCGATTGTCACAGAAGGTATTTGATCCTTCTCTTCTTGTGATGCGGAGGCGTCACTTATCAGAAGATTCGTGTCGGCATTCTCAATCACTTCCAATTCCACATGTTCCTCCTCTTCTGACTGGAAAACCAGCGCTTTACGCACCCGAGAAGCTGGTTTTGGCACCTCCACATCTCCGTTACCCTCCGCAACTTTGGTTCCACGTGAACTGCCTCTCCGGTTTTTTTCTGTAATACCGCAAAGTACCCTGGACACCGTATACATCATATCTCCCTTTATAGTTCCAGCCCTTCTTCCGGTAACGGTACTTCTCCATCTCACTCTGTTCTCGTGCTCCTTCCTTCTCCCGTTATGCAGCTTCTTGCCAAATGGAATCAAGCGTTGATTTCCGCTTATGTCCCCTTGTAGAACCGCTCCTTTGTAACTCATTGCATTCAGCTCGTGGCCCAAATCATCCTGGAAACCAGAAATCCGAGACATGTACCTCCATTAAGAGGACACTTTTCAGGATTATCAGTTTTTGAGTTGCCAAACTTAGTTTCGACTTGCAAAATTCCATAAAACCATCACTAAGTAGCTTTTAGTAACAACAAAAAAAGTTGCCTGTAGTTGTTTGGTCTCCCTGATTTTGTGAAGAACCTAATCCAGTACAAAGTCGTTTTCTTGTAATTAAAACCGAAACAAAAACAAAATGAACCATCATTCCAAATCTTTATAAGCAGTTAAAAGGAAGACACTGAGAGACTAAGATAGCCTGGTTTACTTGCAGTGCCTGTTGGTTAAAGCTTTGGTTACGAAATGCGAAAGGATTCCAACCGGACAAAAGAGAAGGCATAGAGAAACAGAATGCCTCGTCTCGATCTGATTCTCTAACCCATCATTAAAAACTTGCCTGCAGAGAATATCAAAAAACATGAGTTATATAAGAATCACCTTTAGAAAAAAATCTAAAAACCTGAATTTTGCAATGTACCTTGCGGCAAAAAGATCTACAACAAGAAGATGAATCCAAGCAGAAGCAAGAGTCATTTCACTTGAGAACATTTTAGCTATTCCAGACAACTGCAGATGGAGAGAAAAGTTTTTATAAACTGCAATGATCCATCTTTATACCTTTTTCTTGTTTATCGATGTTTCAGATGATTTGAAAGGCAAGGAAAACCTCTGGCAACATGTATTTACTGGAAAACATGTACTTGAGCGTAGCGGGTGTCCAAGAAAGGTATAACAAATATGCGTATAATACACCTAAGACGATATACGGTATGCTGCTCTCCATACACTTCTTGGTCTACACAGAGAGAAACATATACTAAATTTGAGATGAGCTTCATTTATTCTTGAACAGAAAGTTGTAAAACAGCCAAAAGAAACAGACTTAACAATTCGAGCTTTTGGAGCAAAAACCATTAGAGTATAAAAGGGGAGAACCGCGGTAGTTCCAACCGCAAATACACTGCTTGCAATTTGTGAAGTAGCTAACCCTGTACATGAACATATTATGTCCTTTTCAATGTATTCAATTTGAAATCAAAAGAGATGGGATGCAAAACAAAGAATAAGCTTAAAACATTACATGAAGCTTGTACACCAGAGACTTTTTTGTGAGCGACAGAGGAAGAAGAAATCGACGAAAGGTTGGGGAAAAGAGCGATTCTTGATCCTCCGATGAAGCTCCAACGGTTATGGAATCGAATCTTTGAAGAATCAAGGCACACTCTGGACTTGGTATTGCTGAGAGAAAGACTACTTGTTACCGAGTTCTTAGCTGAAATGTTTCGGTTCATCATCTAAAAAGAAAGCAAACTTAATTAACTTGATGAAAGAAAAAAAAAAAACTCATTTTTATTTCTTAGAACTCAGAAAGTTTCAGACAAAAGTTGTTTCGTTTGAACAACAATAAATCGAGAACAGAGAAAAGCTTTGTAACAGGGACCCAAGAAGTAAAGTACCCTTTAAAATTGATCAACTTAATTCAAAAAGGATAAGAATTTAAGGTTACCCACAAGGAATCTGAACTATTCCAAATAATGGGAAGCTCGAAATATGAATCTAATCCGACAATATCCAACAACTGTAAATACATACATACATACATACATACCCGGAGAGATGAAGAAGACAAAGGCTGGGAAATAGAAGAAGTAAAAGGCATGTCAGATTCAAATCTTCAAATACTATTTGCCAGAAATTGGCTCTTCATTAGCTTCTTCAACAACCTCTATGCATTTTAAAAGAGGAAGGTTGAGAGTAGTCCACTGAGTTAAAAAGGGGAGAAAGCCTTTTCCCCCACTCTTTCTTTCCTTTCTTCCTTCCACAATTATACCATTTTTGTTGGATCCATTTTCAGTTTTAAAAAGCTTTTCCCTCATTCTTTCTTTATTTTCAAAGGTACCATCAAGGAAAAAAATCTCCCTAATTACAATTATTTTATAAAAATATATTTTCATGATTTGATAATCAGATAAAATGTCAAAGTTTTTTTAAAGCCTTTGCTTTTTCTCCTAAAAAAATGAATAACCTTTTTCCATTTATTTTAAGTAAATAAGATCAACTTTTTATGAAGGTAAATTCATAAATATCTCTATATTATTAATTAGAGAATACATTTAGGAAATCAACCTTAATTTCTAAAGAATTACAAATAATGTCATTGCAAAAAATATATATAAAGAAAGGAAAAAAAGAATTCATTAGAGGTAACACAGATTTCAAAAATGCTAAAAAATTTGTAATTCAAAACCAATTAAATTATGCTACCAAAATCTTATTTAAATTTCTTTAATATTTTTACATCAATCAAAATAAATATTTCTACTTTTTAAAATACGTAAACAAATCTTATAAACTATTTAATTTATTACTATTATTTTTCTAAAAATATAGAAAACTTTTTTAAAAAATAAGTAATATAGTTTAAATTATATAGTATTAATATATGATTAATTAGTTACAATATAAGACCATCTCTATTTTCTCTTCAAATATAGAGTACTCTAAAAATAGAGTATGTGTTTGCTCCAATGGTTCACTCTATTTTTTACTCTAAAAAAATGAATATTCCAAATATATTCCATTTTCTTTTGTTTTTTAATTTATTGTACAATCCACAACTTTAACATATTTAAATTTCACCCTTTTATTTTATTTTAAGATAATCATCCACAAAACTTACGGTATATAATCCGACTAGATATATAGCCGGCCTATTTTTCAATGTCTCCAACAGATATATATAGTCCGACTAGATATATAGCCGGTTTATTTCTCAATACAAAGAAAGTTACAAACTAGAGACTGACATAATGATAGAAAATTATAGTAGAAATAGAGAATGATAAGAAAATGATAAGTTTCTCTAATTATTATTTGGAGTCTTTTGTTTTTTGTTTTTTTAATCTATCATGTTATTGTATTTTTTTAATTTAATATATGTCATTAGTGTATAAAATCTTAACTAATTAGATAATTAATTTTTTTAGTATAATTAATTTAAAATTGAAAATATATAATATATAATTTTATTGGATAAAAGCTGAAAACATATAAAAATTAAGGCTTAGTTTGTAAATAAAAAAGTTCTACTCTAAAAATAGAGGAAATGAATAGTGCTACTCTATATTTGAAGTAACACTATTCATTTTTCTATTTTTAGAGTAAGATATAGAGTACCATTGGAGCTTATTTTACTTCAAATATAGAGTTTAGAGTGGGAAATAAAGTACCATTAAAAAAAGTTCCAATTTTAGAAAAAAATTAAAAACATAAAAACAAAAATGATTTAACTTTATAAATGATAATATGTAAATAATTAATAATTTATATTTTCAAAATATATAAAAGTAACAAAAATTGAAATTAATACGAACACAAAATATAATTCATTAAGAACATATTGAACGTGATTTTGTCAGATACATTTTTAACTATAATTTTTTATAAACGTAATTATCTCTCAGATATACTATATTTTTTTCTTAAACACTATAGTCTTTCTCATTATGTTGTTAAATGAAAATTATTTTGAAAGAGAAAATATGATTAAGTGTACAACTGGTGAATTGAGACAAATATTGTTATAAAAAATGGATTATCATTTAGGTCACCACAATTTAAACACATTATTCAACACCGAAAATATTTAGTTCTAATTATAAAATTACAAATTTAAATTACGTCATAATTTTAAAGATTTTTTAAAATAAAGCTTATCACAAAAATATTAATAAAACATGTTTCCGTATATAATACGACTTAAATCCTAGTATATACACTTATAATGATATTATTTTGCAAATTATGGTTATATTGATGATATTTAAAAGAAAAAATTGTAGAAGATATTGACATTAAGTTCACGTGCATAGTCGGTTCTTTTTTTGGATTTTAGACTCTCTTATTAAGCTAGACTCATTTGACTTTACTCAATTTGAACATTTGGCTACGTTTTTTCCCCTTTTAGTGCATCTATCATTCGATTTTTAACTGAAATTTTCCACTTTATCAATAATCTTCAAAAAAATTAGGGTTCTTTCAAGCTTTCTTTCCTAAAATTCCAAATCTTTTTTCAAAAACTTGCAAACATCTTCGTCTTTCCCCTTAGTTAAACACCCACAAAATCATGTCTTTATATAATATCAACTCCACTACGAATGCGATGACATTTGAAGAGGATGATGAATCGTACAAGCTCTCAGACCTTCCTATATTTTGCTCAAGCGAGAGGAATGTTGTGAGCATCATTGGTCGCCTCCTAAACCCATTTTTTCATAGCATATTTAATTGTATTCACGATATGCCAAGATAACGATACCTTTATGAACGGGTCTGACGAGTCGCTTTAACTTGTGAAAAATTTCAGTTCATCTTCAAATTTGAACACGATATAGAATAAACCTTGGAAAAGGGAGCATACACATTTAGTCACTGGACTATAGTCATTGATAGATAGATCCCCCTCCTAGTTCACCTATAATACATCTTAATTTAGGTCTGAATCCACAATATACCCGTGAATCATTACATTATTTCGGCAATTACAACGTTAAAAGTATTATATGGCCAAGTCATGGAGGTCATTTTCAACCTGAAAGAGCATACATCAAGGATTATGTAAGGATTAGAATGAAAATAGATGTATTAAATCCCCTGCAAAGGTATAAGGTTCTTAAACTCCCATCCAGCGAAAACACTAAAACCTTAAAACCTTTTATCATTGTGGAAGGCTCCAAGAAAAAGTGTTTTGGCTGCCACATACTAACTCAGGAAAAGGTGAAGTATAGAAAGTCAATAAGATCAAGAAAAGGAAAGGTAAAACTCCTCTCTGTTGCTAATGCTGAAAGATTATAACCAGCGAGTCAAAGCATTCTTATACACAAGCTGATCATGTAGAAGTCAACTTTGTGACAAACAAAAAAGTTTTTCACTTTAGCTCAATAGTGAAAGCCAATTCTCTGACACTTCCGGAGAAAAGGTGAAGAGACAATACAAAAGACAAAGATCTCCATGGAAAATCAAAAAGAAAAATGAAAAAGAAAGAGAATAGGTTTCTAATCAAGAATATCAGAAATAAGAAAATGCAAAGAACAATTCAGCTCAGCGGAAAAGACAGACGCCAAAAGAAGATTCATCAAGAGTTTCCAAAAGTAAAATATAAGGGATAGTCCCAAATGAGGGACTACGAAAAGCTTAATAAGCTTTATAAGCTACAATTTTCAAGCTCTAGGGAACCCTCATGCTTAACTATTCCACGTCATAGGGAACTAAGGTGACTTTACTTTCTTGATATCTTTTTGATGAAAAAGAAGGATGTTTTAGTAGATTTTCATGCCTGGTTTGGTTATGATCATTCTTTAGTAGTGGAAATAGTAGGCATGAGTGGTGGTTTAAGTCTTCTTTTGAAAAACAATGTTCAATTCGATGTAAGATATGCGAATAAAAACTGGATCGATGTTCATGTACAATATGGTTCATAAAGCTTCTATATTTCTTTTGCATATGGAGATCTTCTGATGAAATACAAACCATTGTTGTCAGAAAAAATCTCACCGTAAGAGTTACAAGAAAAGAAAGTTGTTGTATTTTAGGGGACTTCAATGACATCTTACATAATGATGAGAAAATAAGAGGACCAAACAGAGCGAGCAAAACTTTTCTGTCATTTATTAATTTGTTTTCAACTTGTTCCATGAAGAAATTAGTAAATATAGGCAACATATTTACTTGGGGAGGAATAAGACGCACCAAATGGACCCAATATAAGTTAGATAGATGCTTTGGAATCTACAATGGATTCCCCATGTTTCTAGAATCTAATCAAGCTTTCTTGAATAAACGTCCACAAACATGTTTGAGCTTTGCTCAAGCAAAATCTCCTCATAAGAAACCTACCAAGGTTAATTCAGATTAGACAAAAGGTTTTTATTCAAACCATATATCAAGAGTACCATTCAATAAGCATGAAATTAACATAACTAAATGCAAATAACAGAAAAATTGAAGAAATTTTGTAAAAAAGTAAATGCCTAGAAAAGGGAGAATCATTGCAATTCACACGACAAGATCAACCGCATCCAAAATGCATTGGATGTAGAACAATCTTCCAACTGCCCTGATAGTAAAAAGGTATCGTTTCTAAGTAAGAAGATTTTTGAAATATATAAAGAAGAATTCTACTGGAAACAAAGAATCAAAGCATTAATAAGGCATTTTGTTCTCTATCCGGATTAAAAACTCGAACTAAACTACAAGAGCACAAATAGTCTCTTGTAGCATAAAAAATGGATCGAACCACAAGGAGCAAAGATTAACACATTAAACTCTATAGAAACTTTATTTAAGCTAAACCAAATAGATATGGGTGAGATTGACTTAATCTAGAGACTAATAGACAATTGAAATTAAAGAGGAACCATACAAAGAAATAAATAAGACAAAAAATATGAAGTTTGCAAATGATATTAAGGCAATGTGGATCATAGTATATATAATTGAAATAAAGAGATCAAGTGCTAATAAATAGTGTTCAATCATGCAATAAGAACCATTTAATGGCAAAAACCAATCAAAGTCAACTAACTCATTTCCATGAATCGAATCTCTTTACTAATCACTTAATCATTCAAATCTCTCGACAATAATTAAGTAATTAATAATCATTACGCATAAGTCCTATGAGCCAAAAAAATCATCTCGATCAACTCCACATATGGTGAGAATAAAAAGCATATTTAGAGTTCTCTTGGAAAGTCCATCAAACACCTTTCGGCGTGAAATTCGTGTAGTCTATATTTAACTTTTTCAAGCCTAATCTAGCATTAAACATCATCTAAACATGTGAATCTACAAATATCAAGCATCAAACACCATCAACCAATACTTAATTATCCGTAAATCTAGTAACTCATAATCCACATTTATGGGATAATCGTCATTAAGAAAGAGATAAGATATGAAAAATCTAAACTTTCTTAAAGGATTATAAAGATTCAATACAAATCTTTGATCTTAGTTAAAAGAGGCTCAAAAGAAATCAAACTTTGGTCATAAATGTGTTATAATACAATATATAGTAAATGGTTCAAACTGGGTTGGCCCTAGACAAATTGGGTCGGATCTGGTTATTTGGAAAATTTCACGAAAATCAGCGACTAGGGCTTCTTAGAAGTGGACCTCCATCACGGACCGCTGAATCTCCTAACTCCTCGCGGCTCAGATGGCAATCAGGCGCAATCCTCCAGTAGTGCCCTCGAATCTTCTTCTTTGTTTCCGCTCAGCGTGGAGGGGTTGGTGGGAGGCCCGTACCTCCAGCAAGGACCTCTGACTTTCCCAATTCCATCTTATGATTTTGTATCTTGATTCATCTTCATTCATTCCCAATCCCATCTTATGACTCCGTCTCTTGATTCTTGGTCCAAAATACCAAAAAATGAAGATTGCAATGCAAAATGCAATCTTAACATGATATAATGACGAACACAACTAAATGATACTAATTATATATCCTAAAATGTCTATATGAATGGGAAAATTTTAAATCCGAATAAAAACGAAGTCCACAAATGACTAAATTATGCAAACATCAAGCACAATGGTTGAAGGAAGGTGATTCTAATACTAAATGCTTTCATGCCCCAGTCAAAGCAAACAGATTGAACTGGATAGTCAAACTCCAAAACTTTCAAGGAATTTTTCAAAAGGCAAATGTCTCAAAAGAGTATATAGAACTTATTACTTTCAATAGCTTTTTAGGGTCTCAAATCCCAATAATTTTGCTCTCCTTTTCAAAAGTTTCCAACCAAAGGTGACTGTTCAAATGAATGAAGATCTAATAAAAAATATAACTTAAAAAGAATTCCAAGAGGCAGTGTTTCCATCAAAACCTCTAGTGACCCTATACATGATGGAATGAGTGGCCTATTATACCAACATTATTGGGAGACTATAGATAATCAACTAAATTTGGAAATGCAAATTTTTTTGAAGAAGGGTATACCATTCGAATGGAACTACACTCATGCTTTTCTACTTTCAACTGCTAGAAACCCTCAACATATGACAGACCTAAGACAGATATGCCTATGTCCAATATTATATAAAGTCATATCAATAGTCTTAATGAAATGGTTGCAGCCTTAGCTTAGTTAAATAATGTCTCTGACACAACCAACCTTTGTTTTTTAAAGATTAATTTCGGATAAAATCTTGATCGCGCATGAAGTAGTCCATAGCTTTTGATAGAGTGGAATGGAATTACCTCAAATGCTTACTATCTGTTTTAGGTTTTCACAACAAATGGATTGAATGGACTATGTTCTGCGTGACCTTGGTTACTTTTTTTTATCCTTCTCAACAACCAACCATATGGGAATTAATCCACTGAGAGGTCTGACCAAAGAGATACATTATTCCCTTTCCTCTTTGTTTTATGCAAAGAGGGATTAGTGCATTTATCCAATGTAGCATATCAAAATTGGGTACTCACTGGAATGAGATTTATTGATTAAGATCTATATATTCATCGTCTGTTGTTCGAAGATAATAACCTTTTCATATGTATGATAGAGGAAGCTCATTTTCTGGTATTGCAGGATGTTGTCAAGATTTATGAAGAAGTCACACGACAATCAATAAATCTCAATAAATTCTCCATATTCTTTGACACGAAATTTCAAATGAATGAAAAACGTTAATATATATGCAGCTTGGGATTCACATTGAAGGAGGGGCAAACTCTTACTCAAGTTTACATAAATGCTTCGGTGGCTCAAAAATTGATATTCTAGCCTACATCAACCATAGTCTAAAGAACAAATTGTACGGTTGGTTTGCTAAAAAGTTGTCACAAAGTAAAAAAGAAAATTTGCTCAAAGTTGTGGTCATGGCAATGTCATGTTTCAAGTTACCTTAAAATATATGTCAATCTTTCTCATCTACAATGACAGACTTTTGGTGGTAGTTTGAAGACAATAAAAGAAAAGTTCATTGGTATCATGGGAAAGATAATGAATACCAAAACAGATTGGTGGCTTATTATTTAGAGACATTGAGTGATTCAATTAGGTCTTTCTAGACAAACCCATACGAAATCCTATTTGCTCTATTTTTATAGAGCATATACTATCAAATCTTTCTTTTTTTAAAGCCTCAACTGGATGTAGACCTTCCTATAGTTTTAGAAGTATAATTTTTGGTAAAGTACTTTTGGAACAAGAAATACAAAAAAGACTAGGAAAACGGAAACTTGTTAAGAGTTTGGATGGATCCATGGCTTCTATAAAGAGAGTGAATAATACCTTGGATAAAAAAAATCCAATCATTGATATTGAAATGAGAGTCTCAGACTCTCAAGTCTCATGGACCCCATGATACGAAGCTGGAACATACATGTGTTTACATATCTTTTTTTATCCATGAGACATAAATCCATATTGACAAATGAAACTGCTTGGGTCAAAAGGATTGTTTAACTCCACTTCACACAAAATTATGGAACTATTTAGTAAAGACTAGTTATTGGTTGACTCATAAACAAAAAGAAAAAGAAATTTTTATCTAAAAATGGAATATAAACCATCAGACAATCCTCTCCTTCAGAAAATATGGAAATTAAATACTTCTGCTTAGATCAAATTTTTTTATGAAAAGTGTTGTAAGGAGCTTTGTATGCGGCTAACTGGCTGAATGACTCTTGAATGAGAATGGATTTTGGGTGCTTGTTTTATAGAAATGAAGATGAATCAATCAAGTATGTACTTTTTCACATGTTTTTTGTGCACGATATACTTTTCACACATTCTTGTGCACGACTAGCATGTGCATTATCAAGTTTTTCCTATCCTCCCAACGGTTTTTATTGAAATATCATTGTATACCAATATGGCCTACCTCATCATCATCGGAGAAACCACAACATTCACAGTCAAATCAGAAAATTTATCCTTGGTCTATATGGACAATATAGAAAAACATAAACTCGTTTAAATTTGAAGGGAAGCTTTTTCATTTGATGGACATTGCTATCATTATTAAAGATGAAGCCAATAAATAGTTTTTATCACAAAAAGTTGAGGAAGAAACGCAGAGGAAAATTGACAGCCAACAAACAAAAAAACACGAAAAAAGATTCCTTCTAAACTTCCTTAGCTAAAATGTAACATAGAAATCGCTTGGAATAAAAAAAAAAAGAAATAGTTTAGTGGAGCTTCATGAATGCTAAGAACCGAGGAAGGGTCAATGTTAAAGCATCGTTGAAGAGCATTTTACCCTAACCTTTTCATGTGTGCTTTTTAAAGTTGGAGCATTTCTTAGATATGTAATAATTTTGACTTTATTAAATGATGATAAATTAAGAATGTCACAAATCAATTTCTATTTAATTAATTCAAAGTTTTTTAACTAGCTAATAATATTTTTGTATATCCTCTTAATTTATTTATAAATATATTCTTTTTATTGTACAAAATCTTATAAATGTTTTCCTAACTCTAACATTTTTTAAAAAAAATATGAATTAATTCGTGAAACATTAAAATATAATTATAAATTAAAATTATTTTATTTTAAACAAAAACTAAAATATATTGGTATTATATATGCATCTTAAATATAATCTAATATTCAACCAAATAAAAACATTCATCTACCTCAATTTTTTAAAAGATTTAAATTTTTTAAACTAAGTATTATTTTGTATATAATTTTAGTGTTTACCAAAAAATAAAATATCATATAATATTATTTATGCCAAAAAACTAAAACATCTTCAGTTTTTTATAAATATATTTTCAATTTTCTATAAAAATAGAAAACACATAAAATTAAAAATATTTCATCTTTAAAAATAATTAAAATTTAGTAAACTATATATATATACTTAATATAAAATTATAACACATTTTAAACTATTACCAAAAAAACAAAAATAAAAAACATCTGTAATTAAAAAAAAGTTAAACCAAACATATATTTTTTACTAAATTAAAATGCTATATAAAAATAAAAGTTTTGTGGAAAAAAACCCTCCATTGTAATTTTTTGCGATTTTACCCTCCATGTGCCTAAACTGCAAATTAACCTATCAAGTGGAACTTGCAATATAACTCTTTATTTCGTTTTTAAATTATTTAGATTTGTTGTAACTGTCGATTGGATTCGAAAATTCAATTTAAAATCGAGTGTAGTTTCTACTGGATTTTGATATTAGAATTATTAGTCATTAAATTGAAATATACAAAGATTATATCGTGGGTTAAATTCTACTTGGTGGGTTGATATGCAGTTTTAACATAAGGAGGGTAAAATTGCAATGGAGGGTTTTTCTGCAGAAAACCCTAAAAATAATTTCGCGCTTTAAAAGATTGGATCCACAAAAAATGGAAAAATCTAAAAATATCCAAAATACCCAAATATGAACCCAAAAATCTGAAAATATCCGAACTCGAATATAATTCGTTTCGAATATACTCAGATTTTCCTTGAGTTACTAAATCCGACTCGAACCTAAAATATATCCGAACCCGACCCGAATTTTTAAAAAATTTGAACGAGGTAAAGTTTATGCACCTGAAAACCCGAATCGGAATGGATCTGATCCGAACCCGACTCGAAACCAGAAATATTCAAGCCTAAATATAGCATATTCTAACCTATGAAACATGTGTATTTAAATAATAGATGTATTCATGTACAATATCAATAGTCTGTTTTGTACAAAATTATCAAATGACAAACAACTTATATAACATATCAATTTGATTAATTTGATATCTAAAACCAATGTGAGCAATTGACATAACTTGCAAATAATTAAAAAACATGATTAATCGTAAATTGAATACATAAAAATTAAAAAAACAGTTACGCGGTCGCGCGGATCAAACTCTAGTTATTATAATTAAAAACAGACTTTTTTAATAGTCAGTAAAAGTTGTAATTTAATTATCACATCTTAACGCATTATGATTTTTATGTTTTTAGAAAATTTTTGATTTTTTTATAAAGGACAAGTTTGATTTTGCAATTTTACAGTTGATATCATTGAGAAAGGTAAATTAACTATAACTCAAAAAACTCAAATTCAAACTCAAGGATTTTAAACTCATAACTCGTGCTCCTAGTTTGTGTAATGTGAGTTACAAATTGATCTCGAAGATCCACAGCCTCAGCTTAAAGGGGACCCTCTCGAGCCTTATCTCTAATACGCAGTCCACCTTTATTGTGGGAAAACTTATCACGGATAATATCCTAATCGTCCAGGAGAATTTTCATGCACTAAGATCCAACTCATCATGTAGGAAAAAGTTAATGGTGACTAAAACAGATATGAGTAAAGCATATGACAGGGTGGAATAAAAGTTTCTTGAGGAATTTATGCTCAAGATGGGATTCTCGTCCAAATGGGTAGGGTGGATTATGTTCTGCATAACATCAGTATCGTATAAGATACTTCTTAACAGAGCCCCTAAAGGGAGGGTATCCCCCACTCGCGGGATTCGCTAAGGAGATCTGATCTCTCCCTACCTATTTATCATTTGCACATAAGCTCTTTGCATAATTCCGGGAGGTTGAATTGCATGGGAGGATCCAAAGCCTTTAAATATCTCGAGCAAGTTCATCAACTTCTCATCTCCTTTCTGGAGATGATATCCTTTTCTTATGTAAGGCTACCTAATTCCAAGGAAAAGAAATTCTTTAAATTATTCGTCGATATGACGAAGCATTGGGACAATTA
The DNA here is from genome assembly GCA_900406275.1 of Anastatica hierochuntica. Lineage (NCBI taxonomy): Eukaryota > Viridiplantae > Streptophyta > Magnoliopsida > Brassicales > Brassicaceae > Anastatica > Anastatica hierochuntica. Next base: position 15,108 of record OVAN01002685.1, read on the forward strand.
CTAAACCCAACAAAATCATATGTGATGTTTGGATCGGATATTTCCGCTATAGAGAGAACGAAAATAAAGGAGGTGTTTGGAATACAACAAGAAGGTGGGATGGGAACATATCTCGGCCTCCTAGAAAAGATCCATGGATATAAAGCCCAAGGTTTTTCTTTTGTCAGAGACCGCCTCCAATCAAGCTCGTGGTCTGCAAAATTCCTCTTCAAATGTGAAAAGGAAGTATTGATTAAATATGTAGCTCAAGCGCTCACAACCTATGTTATGTCATATTTTCTCCTTCCAAAAGTGATAAGTGCTAAGCTAACTAGTGCAATACTCATATTCTAGTGGAGCTCTAAAGCAAATAGCCACAGAATCCATTGCAAATTATGGGAAAAACTATGTACTCAACTCTCAAAGGGAGGACTAGACTTCATAACTTTTAAGAAGTTTTAACCTGGCTTTGTTGGGTAAATATTTATGGCGACTCATCAGATTCCCAAACGTCCTCATTAGTTGGGTCCTCAGATGTTTCTACTTTAGATATTGCATCCCCCTGGAGGTCCAATCGTTGAATCGACCATCCTACGGTTTGAGGAGCTTTATGGCAGCAAAACCCCTGCTTTGTTCAGACCTATGAAAAGAGATAGGGTCGGGGATGACTACCAGAGTTTGTAGTGAATCTTGGATCCTCGGTACTCCAGCACGAATCCCGAAAGGCGTTTTCCAAGACCGAGATCACACCTTTATGTCAATGATTTCATCGATGAATTGACGAAGCTATGGAAAGAGGATCGACTCCGAGAGTTGTTTGCTCCGAAGGATATCCCCCAGATCCTAATCATTAGGTCGTTGACGAACTATTTAAGTGATCGCTACATTTGGTCATACACGAAATCAAGGAATTATACTGTTCGTTCAGGTTACTGGACTGCGAGAGAGATCTCTCGCCTTGTTTGTGATCCCTTTTTTCAAGGAACCTTAGATGACACACTAGCGACACAAGCATGGAATCTTAAAACCAAACAAAAACTCAAACATTTAGTGTGGCAATGTTTAACTGGTTGTCTGGCTACATATCAATGTCTTTTTTCCAGACATATAGGAGTTGAGACATCTTGTCCCACTTGTGGGGCGGAGAAAGAAACCATTAACCATGTATTATTCGAATGCCCACCCGCGCGCCAAGTCTGGGCTTTAGCTCCCATTTCATCAGCCTCTTCCCTATATCCTTGGACTTCCATATACAGTGATTTTGACTAACTATTTTGGAAGGCCAAGGAAATAGGAGCAATGAAGAGTCACCGATTGTTTTCCCTTGGATAATGTAGTTTGTCTGGAAGGCTAGAAATGCGTTCTCTTTGGTACGGTAAGGGAAGATGCCCAGGACATAGTGCTTCATGTCATTCAAGAAGCTAATGTGTGGTTGAAGGCTATCTCTCCAGAGAATTCCGATGAACAACCTATCAGTTGCCCCTCGGTGCACCCACAGGAGATAGCCCCCCTCATATCCGAGTTTGGTTTGCTTCATCGACGTCTCCTGGAATTCATCTGATACCTTATGTGGCTTCTGATGGAATCTAGTAGAAAATGATACCCCCTAAAGAATTATCATAGAAGTATTTGCAAGACTCTATCACTTGTGCATGTACAACTAGAAGCACTTCTGTGGACATGGAAGTTTTTGATTTCGACAACAACTAATGAGGTGGCCTTCGCGAAGGATTTCCTGCAGCTGATTACGATGGTCACCATCCCCTCAGATTGACTTTCTTTTGTGGCCGAACTGGATGATTTTGATAGACTAAAGGGTTCGTTCCCAATTTTAATATTTTTTATATATATATTTTTTTTAAATTATGTAGCCGAGAGTCTTGCCAAAAAAAGTAAGAGTAGACGGCAATCTTTCTATTCTTGTAAGCACTTTGGTTCCTTATCGGCTTTCCCTAGCAGAAGGTTCGGTACCAACTTAATAAAATTGGATTTTGTGGGAAAAAAAGGTAAATTAACTATAACTCAACAAACTCAAATTCATACTCATAACTCATGTGCTTTTAGTCACACACTAATCTTTATCTAAAATAAGATTGAAAATTTAGTTTGGAAATTTCGGAAGTCTACAAATCTAATTTCGTCTTCAATGTATAAGAATCTTTTCTAAGGTTTAGTCCATAATTCTCAAAACTACGGAAAACGCGAATCCCTCCCTTGGTTTGAAATTCTGAACTGAAAGAAGCAAGTGGGTCAGTGGTTGCACTATCTTTATTGTCATCTCATATAATCAGGATTCGAATTCTACATATGCCTTTAATAAAAAAACTACTTGTCATTAAACTACATACGACAAAAAAAAATTGTAACTATAATTGATTTGTTATTTTATTAATAGCCAATATATTGGTTTCCTCCTAAAATTATGGGACTGATTAGAAGATAGAAGAGGTTTTGTTTCCATATTCTAAAATTGGTCATCGAACCAGTAGGATGACGTGATACACACGCGCAGCCATATGGATGCCAAACCCGAGTTTCCACTGTTTCTTTTTGGATCTTTCTTTCTTTTTCTAATATATATTTTATGTTTTTGGACATTTTTGCATGGCATCTTCACCTATCTCTCCTCCATTTGTCTTTCTTTTTCAGTTCAATGTATCATCAACAAAAAGTTCACTCCCTTCTTATTTCAGACGTTTCATCCCTTGTCTTAGCTCGATTTTTTTTTCAAATTTGGATTTTTCTACTTCACTTTTGACAGAATTCCGGAGAAAGAGAAACTTATAAAACAAAAAAAAAAAAGTTAACGTTGGATTCTGTTTCAGATAAACCTCCATGCCTCCATATTTATATCATTCTATAAAATATCTATCAATAAAATTGATCTTGTCCTATTTGTCCAACATATTAGTAAATATATACTAATGTTGTTCGTTTGGCAGATGCAGCTTCATGCGGCTGCGTCTGCGGTTACGATTGCGGTTGCGTCTGCGTCAATCTCTTTGATTGTTGTTCGTTTGGTAGATGCAGACACTGGTTTTTTACGCAGACGCTGGTTTTAGACGCAGACGCTCGTTTTAAACGCGGACGCTGGTTTTATCAGCGTTCGCCGCGTGACGCAGCGTCTAGACGCAGTACCTGCGTCAATCAAACGAACAAATTTTCATGTAAAATATAGACGCAACCGCAGGAAGCTGCGTCTGCCAAACGAACAACACTACTATAGAATTTCTATTCATTTATCTGGAAGAAACACGACAAAACAATTGTATTCGCATGTTCATATTATACATCTGTTTTTCAACCTATTACCTATGCATTTTGATTTTACTGAATCATCATCATCATCATCATCATCATCTATGTCTGTCAGTCACACTTATGTAGCATATATGATCATTTTGTTCACTGACTATACGGTCTCTTTAAGCGTGATATAGATGGGTAAGTAAACAATGTCTAATGGAAACTAATTGATGGGTAAGTAAACAATGTCTAATTAATTAGATATAGATAGGTAAGTAAACAATGTCTGATGGAAACTAATTGACCAAATTGGTAATGTACATTCGAGTAACTTTGGTTTTGTAAGCTTTACTTTTTTTCGATTTAACATAAACGACGTCGATTTGAAAGTTATCAGAGCAATACCGTTTTGAGAGTTATCAAAATGACATTGTTTTAGATTTAACGGAAGTTAAATATGATTTAACGTTGACTTTCATTGTGCTTATTTTGGCTTGGTCAAAGAAAGTTGGAGTTTTGAATCGTCTTATTTTAAAAGTTGAAGATTAAAATGACTTAAGTGAAAGTTGATGATTTTTCATGTCAAAATTTGAAAACTAAAGATTTTTTGGCATTTTCCGGGATAATTATGAATTTATGATTGTTAAATATTTTGACGATAATTATTAAGAATTACGACATATTCTAACATTATATTGGAATATTCTAATATTTTTTTCACATAATCATTATCAAAATTATGAACTAACAAACGTTCACTTTTTTTTTAAAAAAAAACAAAGATAAATTTAAAGTTAAAATTTTTTTATTAACAACATTTATAAAAAATCAAAAATCATGATCAATATAATATTGGATATATAAAATTTCTTCTATTTTAAATTTTAAATTAATTATGTGTGTTGGTAAAAGTAAATTATTTATGTTGGCAAATAAAGAAAATTCTATTCCAAATAGATGTGAAAAACATGACATATATAAACTTACAAAACATGTGTATTCAAAAATTAGATGTATTTATATATAAAATCAATAGTTCAATTTATACAAAATTATCAAACTGATATACAACTTATGTATCGTATCAATTTTATTGTGTTGACATCAAACCTGATATGAGTAACCGATGTTAGTTATAAAATTTTTAAAAAAATATGATCAATCAAAAATTGAATAGATAAAAATTTAAAATTAGTTACGCGGTCGCGCTGATCAAATTTTAGTTATCTTTTAGACTTAAGAAACATATATTCTTTTTTCTAATAGATGAAGTTTTACGATGCACATAATAAAATTATTTGGTTTTTGTAACTTTTTATATTCTAAAATATTTATGGATTAAATCGATTGTAGTTAGTGATATTTTTATACAAAAGATGTAGATTGAATAAAATTTATATTTGATTAATATATATGTCAAAATTTTGGGGTGTCAAAATGGATAATATCTTATGGGTTCATCCAATCCAAACCAATCTATTAACCAAATGGATTGATTATTTTGGTTATAATGGACTACTGGATCAAATGGTTTGGACTGAAATGGATTGGATAAAAATGGTTTGTGGATGGTAATGGTTTAATCCTTTAATCTTCAACATGTAGTCATCATCATTCAATTATCATTATTATCATCATAATTATCGTTATCATCATTCAATTAGTTTATTACCATTACTACAAACGTAATTCGTTGATTTTCCCGCCAAAAAAGGTAAATCCAGCGATTTTCCCGTAAAATCACAAATCCACAAACTTTTCCCGCATAAAAATGGAAATTTGTCTATTTTCCCGCCAAAAAATTAATTCGTCTATTTTTTTCCGCCAAAAACGTAAATCTGCAAAAATTTTCTCGCCAAATACGTAAGTCTGTCAATTTTTTCAGCCAGAAATGTAAATCCGCAAATTTTCCCTCCAAAAGTTTAAATCCACAAAATTAACGTCAAAAACATAAATCCGCAAAACTTTCACGCAAAAACGTAAATTCACAAATTTTCCCGTAAAAAAACAAAAATCCGAAAATTTTTCGGCCAAAATTGTAAATCTGCAAAATTTTCCGCAAAAAATAAATCTGCAAAACTTTCACGAAAAAACGTAAATCTGCAAAAATTTTCCGCCAAAAACGTAAATCCCCAAAAATTTCTCGCTAAAAACAAAAATCCGTAAAATTTCTCGTCAAAAACGTAAATCCCCAATAATTCCCGCCAAAAATGTAAATCCACAAAATTTCCCGCCATAAACGTAAATTCGTAAAAAATTTTTGCCAAAAACATAAATCCGTAAAATTTCCCGTGAAAAACGTAAATTCTTCTATTTCCCCTCTAAAAACGTTAATCCGCAAAATTTTTCCGCTAAAAACATAAACGCGTCGATTTTTCCACAAAAAATGTAAATACGCAAATTTTCTCGCAAAAATGTATCTCCATCAAATTTCCCGCCAAAAAAAAAAATCTATAAAATTTAGTATAAAACAATGTTAAAAAATGTTTATTGTGATGATGGTTAGAGTAATCTTAATTATAAATATGATGATATTGATAATGATAAGTATTATTTATTCTTATAATTATTAATTAATTTTATTTAACATTATAACAAAAAATATAATGAATAAACCTTTAAAACCATTATCCATTTATTTTAATGGATTATGGATTGATCCAAACCATTTACTAATTGGGTTGGATTAATCCATGATTCATTTATCTTCCAATCATTTTGGAAATAGATTGGTTTGGATGGTTTTTTCATGTCGACACCCCTATCAAAATTTAAAATATCACTCAAGATATGAAAGTATATTATTACTAGGTGGTTCTCGTGAATTCTTGGATGTAAGTAGATATGGAAAAAACACTTGGATTCGAAGAATCGAAGTGAATTGGAACAAAAAAGTCATACCGAATCTGAACCAAAACTGGTATGCAAAATTTCAATACCCGAAAAATTGGAATCATATATTTGTTTATATTGGAGGCTTTTTAGTATAATTTTTCTACAAAATTTAAACGAGTATCTGAATTTGAATCGTATATTTGTTTTTATTGGAGGCTTTTTAGTATAATTGCTTATCGCTGATTAGTAATAAAAAATGAGTTAAATATTTTAAGACATTCATATTTCATTGATACATATATTTAATCATCATGCATGAAATATTAAAAATTAATTATTAAAAACATATACTTTGATAATATTTTACTAAACATTCCTAATATATACGATTATAAACTTTATAATAGATTCTCCATAATTTTATATATGGAAAATTAAATTTTGGATATATATTAAAAGTAATAAAATTATAGAAATAATTTTTTTTTTAAGAATTGAATATGAAAAGTTAGTCAAAAAATAATTTATAGTCGGTAGCGTAGGTACATGGAAAGTTAATAAATTCTTAATACATTGCATATTGACCATAAGTCAGAAAATATTTTTTAATTTTAATTGTTCAAATTATATAGAAAGTTAGTATACTTAGAATTTATTTCAATTTATAGTTCCAACAAATGTGTATTAAAATATATGAAAATGTAAGGAAATCAAATAATATTCTTATTCGATTAACAAGTTAACATTCATATTTTTATAATTTCAAAAAGGTGAAACTCGAAAGTGTAAATATTCTTGTATATTTTATGTTATATAATTTTATTTTCTTATATAATACTTGAGTTACAAGGTCTAATTTTATATGATAATTGGGTTTATAATTTATATAATTATTTACTATATTAAAAAGATTTACAGTTTTGAAAGACATGAAATATAGTTTTTTTAACAACTCGTTCAAAAGTGTATAGAAATGTTTATGTAGCAATCAAACTTATAAAAATATGATAATTTGTTCTAATCAAAATCAGGGGAAAATGCCAAAAAAATCCACAATTTTCAAATTTTGGCCAAAAAAATCCTCAACTTTCACTTAAGCTATTTTAATCCTCAACTTTTAAAATTTGGTCAATTAAATCTCAAACTTTCGTTGATCAGGTCAAAAAGAGCCCAACAAAAGTCAACTGTTAAATCATATTTAACGACGTCGTTTTACGTTAAATCAAAAATTAACCGAGACTCGAGCCCCCTATCTCATGTATTACTCAAACATACTTTACCAACTAGGCTAGTTAACATCCTCATAAATTGTTTTTTCACACATCAATATGTCTAGTTAGTTTTTCATTTCTATAAATTGATTTAATAATTTAATAAATTAGTTAGTTTAATAAAATCATTTTATAATTAAATAAATTAGCTAGTTTTGATAAAATTAATTCATAATTAAATAAATTAGTTTGTATTCAATAAATTAATTTAATAAATAAATAAATAAATAAAGTGGTCATGAAATTCAGTTATTTAAATTAATTCGATAATTAAATTATTTCAAAGATTAATTTACAGAAATACATTTAAAAGGAAAAGAAATTTTACATTTACACCTGTCTTTTAATGGTTCTCAAATATACACCTCAAATATTAGGGTTTAGGGTTTAAGGTTTAGTGATTAGGGTTTAGCTATTAGGGTTTAAAGTTTAGGAATTATGGTTTAGGGTTTAGGGTTTAACGTTTAGGGTTTCTTTTAGTCTAGGGGTATAATGGTCTTTTTTCATTAAAAAGGGAGGTGTAAAAATAAATTTTTTTCAAGCAGGGGTATTTTTGAAAAGCAGACAATAAAAAGGTGTATTTTTGTAAGTCTCCCTATTTCAAAACTAATTTATTAATTAAATAATTAAACTAATTAAATTATTTGAAACTATTTTTTTACTTAATTATTAAATAAATTTATTTATTAATAACATATAGGGATATATAGTCTATTTACAATCTTTTTCAATTTTTTTTATTTTCAAAACTAATTTATTTATTAAATTATTAAACTAATTAAAATTACTGAAAACTAATATTTTACTTAATTAATAAATTTATTTGTTTATTAGTTTATTAAATTAACTGATTTAATAAAATATTGGAAAAGATGTTAAAAAAAGATCTTCAAATAATTCGAGACAAACTAGAATAATAACTTAATAAATCAATTAGTTTAATAAATAAATTATTTTTGAAATTACAAAAAAAATTGAAAAAGGAAAGAAAAAGCTATGGGAAAAATGCCAAAAACATCCTCAACTTTCAAATTTTGGCCAAAAAAATCATCAACTTTCACTTAAGCTATTTTAATCCTCAATTTTTAAAATTTGGCCGTTTAAATCTCAAACTTTCGTTTACTAGGCCAAAAAGAGCCCAACAAAAATCAACCGTTAAATCATATTTAACTTCCGTTAAATATGAAACGACGTCGTTTTGATAACTCTCAAAACGACGTCGTTTTACGTTAAACCGAAAATAAAAAACACTACTTAACCGAGACTCGAACCCTCTTCCTCACAATATAACACAAACATGCTTTACGGTTGACTTTTGTTTGGCTCTTTTTGGCTTGGTCAACGAAAGTTTGAGATTTAAATGACCAAATTTTAAAAGTTGAGGATTAAAATGACTTAAGTGAAAGTTGAGGATCTTTTTCGGCCAAAATTTGAAAGTTGGAGATTTTTGACATTTTCCCCAATAAAATTATGTATTAATTACTCAAATAGTTTTTAAAAAAGGTTTAGGGTTTCAAATTATTTCATGTTTTCGTAAAAATTTTCTTTAATGTTTTCCCAATAATATAATTAATTTCTTATTTTATAAATTCTATTTTCAAAAAATGAAACCGTAAAACCTGTATTTTTAAACCATTTTTATTAATTAATTGTTATAAAATCATAAAAAATGATGAAAATATGTTAATAATTTAATTGGAAAAAATTTGTAATCGAGTTATAGTGTTTAAAAAATGAGTTAATTGTATTCATGATTTATCTCTATATATTTAAGATGAATTAAATAAAGATAAATTAAAATAAATTAGAAATCTTTCAATCAATCAAATTATAACATTAATCATAAAACCTCTTATATGATTAACACCTAAGCAAATTTCACTAAAGTGTGTTTTCAATTAATATGCAGAGAATAGCTAGATTGCATTAAGTAAGTACTAAGAGCATTTTTATTGGTAGTGTTTTTATAAGTGTTTTCAACAAAAAATAATAATAGTTTGTAGGCAGTTTCTTAATTCTTTGTTTTTTTTGTCGTAACTCATATGACAAAAAATTTTACCCTTCACCCTCTATTTTAAGTTTTTTTTTAATTTTTTTCTTAATGGAATAAGGCCAAAATTATAAACTTCCCCTTTACTATATTATTTTTTTTTTGTCAAACTGGAAATTTAATTAATAGTTTTTTTTGTCACTCAAATTCTCTAAAAAAACTACTAACTAGAGATTAGGTTAGAGTTAGACATCGCCATTCAATTCCGATTGTTATAATGAAAGAAAACTGCCGAATCTAAACTTCTGAACGTTGACATTATTAAATTTAGTACAAAAGTAAAGAGACCGAAATTGTCAAATTGATTCCATTCAGATAATTTAATTAGTAAAGCTTTTTTATTAATGTTAATAATGATCAGAAATAAGATGGAGCTACATAATGTAGCCGCTCTGTAAACGCGGCGATTCGACCAAACTCTGTTACCACATTGCCTCCGCCACGCGACAACACTTTTATTTTTTTTTCCTTGCATGCGGCTTCGAAGTTTGAACCTCTCCTCTTTCTATTTCCCATTTTACCCTTTTCCTCTTATAGTAATTTTGTTTTCAATTTCACTGTCTCCAAATTTTTTGGCAGTTCACTGCTAACTTTTAATATACAAAACTCTAAACCTTCCAAATGGCCTATACTATTTAGATTATCTCCAATGATTCATTTTATCATTTTTCAAAATAAAGTAATTTTATAGTAAAGTTTTGTTTCGTTCCAATAGTATTCTATTTTAAAATAAAAAATAAAGTGATGAACAAAAAATAAATAAATTATTCTATATACAGAGTAAATTTTGATAGAGTGAAAAATAAAATACTATTAAAACAATTTTACTCCAAACTCTATTTTAAAGTGAAAATACAGTAGAGTTGGACTTTGTCTTAATATATAAGATATTTGCATTAAACTTTTATGTCCGAGTAAACATAAATATAAGAATTATTTGTACAATCTTATATTTGTAATTTTTAAATTGCAGGGCACGTGATTGATTTCCACAACTTGTATTTTATGTGAACATTCAGCTTATTAGAATAAATTATTTTGCCCTTCCATGTAAGTTTGTCATTGTTATTCTACGATATATTACTATATTTCAATGTAAAAGACAATCGATCTACTAATTATAACTTAACACATTTTCATTTAGCTAAAGAAATCGTTATTCTTGTCAATAAACCAAATTTCTTAATTAAAATAAATTCAAAATACAATTACAGTGTTGAGAATTCCTTTTTTCTTTCTTTCACATCTTTACTTAAATACTTTAGAGTATGATTAATACGGATCTCTTAGGATGAAATTCTTAGAGTCGATTAAAAGACGGTCTCTTAATTTTTAACTAAAAAAATAAGAACCGTCTCTTAAAATTTTTATTTAAGAGACGGTTTTCAGAGCAATTCCAATTGGGAAACATCTCCATTTCTTAGCTCTAAAACCTAGGTAAAAAATGGTTAAATAATCGATGGGTCTCACATAGAAAATAAAGATTGATCCTTATAATCCTTAGCTAAAGATCGAAACATGGGGAGTCTCTTTACTGTTCACGGGCCCCACTGACACATGGCAGTCCGCAATTGGCTAGAAAATGTTTTTTTTTTCTTTTTTTTTTAAATTTGAAAAAAAAATTTAAAAATCAACATGAGTACAACATTGTAGATGCTCTTAGTTTTTTTAGTTTAAAACTAAACGACCGTTTCTTCACCGACCATAAGAACTCTACCCTAAAAAACCCGTATTAATCATGTTTTTAAATACACGAAACTTTGTTTTTGTCGCTTATGCAGTTCACTCTAAAAAAAACTCAGCAACACGTCAAAATCATACAAAAAAAAGTCCGTCCCTTGTTATGATCTCTCCGACCAAACCCGAGAGCTTCGTCTCCCTCTCTTAAATACCTCTCCTTTCTTCTAAGATCAGGACCGTACTACTGTACTTTCTTCTAACCCAACATTTAAAAAAAAACCCTTCAAGAAAAAAAAAATGCGAATGAGCTGTAATGGATGCCGAGTTCTTCGAAAAGGCTGCAGTGAAAACTGTAGCATAAGACCTTGTCTTCAATGGATCAAATCTGCCGAATCTCAAGCTAACGCCACCGTCTTCCTCGCCAAATTTTACGGCCGTGCCGGCCTCATGAACCTCCTTAACGCCGGTCCCGATCATCTCCGTCCTGGTAATTCAACTCGACTATTTTTCGAAACAAAGTACTCTGTTTTTTTTCTCTCTCTATCATGCAGCTGATAATGGGTCTTTCTTATAAATGTTTTGCAGCGATATTTAGATCGTTGTTGTACGAAGCATGCGGGAGGATCGTGAATCCGATTTATGGATCCGTCGGATTATTATGGTCCGGGAATTGGCATCTTTGTCAAGCCGCCGTCGAGGCGGTGATGAGAGGCTCTCCGGTCACTCCGATCGCCTGTGACGCGGCGGTTACGGGTCAAGCTCCTCCTTTTAACAACAACAAAATCTTCGACGTAAGACACGTGTCGAGAGACGAGAACGTGAAGAGTCGATGTAGGGCGAGCCGTGGTGCATGCAAAGAAAAGAATAACAAGAGGTCGCTGAGTCACGAGTCGTCACTGAGTCACGAGTCAACAGTGGTGAAGGACGAAATGAGTATGGGGTCATCGGAGGAGACGACGACGGAGGAACCGAGTTGGATCGGGCTTGAGCTGACTTTGGGGTTGGAGCAGCCTGTGGCACGTGAGAGTCACGTGGTGGTGCCGATGAAGAAAAGGAAGTTGGAGAGGTGTGGCACGTGCGAAGATGAGGAGACGTGTAAGATTGAGCTCGGACTCGTGTGCAGCGAGTGAGTGATGTTTTCTTTTTTTGGCTCGTCTTAAAAATGTTTTTGGCTCTATGTTTGAGTTTTTTAGGAGTACAAAATAGAGATTTTAACGCATCTCTGTTTTTCTTTTTTATTTGTTTTTTGTGTTTACTGTTTTGCATGTTCCGGTTTTGTGTATGATAAAGAGGTCTTAACTTATCAAAATTGCAATCTTAGGAAATCTTGGGGACTTAAATGTTGAAAATCTAAATAAAATAGTTGAACCTCAAAATTTCTGCCTTTGTTTAGCGGCGAGATCTCCATATGATGATTAGCCATGAGGAATCAACTTTTCTGGGAAAGTATCAATCTTGTCTATTGTGTGGCAAGACTGTTGAAACACGAGATCATCTGTTCTTTGTGTGTCTTTATTCTTTCACTATTTTGAATGAAGATCAGTTAGAAGTAGATACCGATCCCGATTGGGGAGACGCTCTACAACATCTTATAACGCATATGTTTGATAAGATGGACTTCATCTTGATGACGCTACCATTCCAAACAACAATTTACTACATATGCGAGAAAGCAATGGAATAATTTAGAGTGAATTTGCACACTACCAAAAAAAACAAAAACAACATAACATAACCATTCTATTATTAAAAATAGAGAAATTGTAATCAATAATCTAAAAATTTATTATTTAACTTTTAATTTATGCGAGGGGGTAAAATTGTAATTGACCCTGAATATTATATTATTATTTTTTATCACTCTTAAAAATTTAAATATAATTTTTTTTGTCATTGAACAAATTCATCGTTCAAATAATCATGTCATTTTTGTCAATCCACTTTCCCATTTTATTACTTCATCCACCTATACTATTTACTATGCTTTGTATTATTAAAAACTAGTTGAAGAAAAATTTTAAATACAAAAAAGTACTCCCTCCGTCCCATTTTAAAAGTCTTTCTAGACATTTTTTCTTGTTCCATTTTATAAGTCTTTCTATAATATTTATGCAAATTTTTAATTTAATAAATCTAATAATAACTAGAAAGATTTTTTTTATTGGTTAAAATATTTTTAGTTAGATACAAATAATACTTTTTAATACAAAAGACAAGATTCTTAAAATTTTCTATTTTCTATTTTCACTCAAAAGACTTATATAATGGGACAGAGAGGGTAGATTTTTCATATTAGTTATGTTTTAAATTTTTAAAAATAGAAATATATTTTAAAAGTAGAATCGGATCACGACATTTTTGTCAAAATAATATTATTATTTTAATAGTAATACTATTATGCTGGAAATTATCACTTAATAAAAACGAAAGTGAAAGTAACAACTATTTAAAATAAAAAATGTGAAAAGACAATTACTAACCGAAGTCCTAAACCATGTTACAAACTAAAAAGTCAAAGTACCTATTTTAGCATGTAACATAAAATGTAAAATAGAAAGATTATTATTTGTAGATATACTATTTTTACGTACATATAAATCTAACATCGTCAAACATCAAGTAAATAGAAATGCACTCTATAAATTAACAAAAAAAAAATAATATCGATAAAAGTTTTTTAAAATAGTATATGTTATGGTTACGTATAACCTATAAAGAAAAAATTACAAACTTTTGGTTTGGGCATTTTAGAGATGAATAAAAAGATTAGAAAAATAAAATTGTAGTATGTTATGAGAATGGTAATAAATAAGAAAAAATTAAAATTTGGGGTTTGAGCATTTGCTGGGTAGAGAAGAATTTAAAAATTTTGGATTTGGACATGTAAAACTTGTTTATGGATACTTAAGGAGTGAATCTAAAAGTTGGACACACGAGTTCAAAAAATAAATTTACTATCTAAAATGCATTAATATCATGTAATTTTTTGAGATATAATGGATAGTACATTTTTATTGGAAAATATATTTTCTTTTGTAAAAATTCAAGTTCTCACAATGTGAGAAAAATCTATATACTTTTACATAACCAAAAGTTTCATTTAACATTTTCTAGAAATATAAACTCTGAAAATAAAATAATGGTGAATATTGTTCGTAAGGGAGAGAAATAAATGGATTCAAAAGCAAAAAAGGGAAATAACATTCAATCTGACAAGGGATTTTTAGAGGGTTTTTGATAATCTATAATCACCCTCTTTTTCTAAAAATTTGAAACTTAAACAATAGGTTTTTAAGTCATAGAGCCCAATTTCTCAATAATTTACACTCACTTTCGATAGCCATTGTCGAAGGTGAAAATCTAAAATACTCTTAAAAAAAAAGTCTCAATACTCTTATGCAATCTCAAATACTCCTCATTTTTAATGAGAAGTTATAAAACTCATTTTTTCCCTCTACAAAAATAAATAAATGTAAACAAATCAATTAAAAAAAACTAATAAGAAAAAACTTGTAACACCCAATAAAAAAAGAGTACATTCTTTTCTCTCTCCTATCTCTTTCTTCTTCACGTGAGTCACGCGAAAATCACCATTGAAGTTTCAAAATCGAATTCAAACCTTCCACCATTAATGTTAGAGCTCAAAATCCAGGTAATTTCATATTCTATTAGGTAAATTATATGAATTTTGAAGGAATTTGTGGTTAATTAGGGTAGTTAAAGAGTAGAATATAAGTATTTGTAAATCGGGGGATTTCAAATTCAAAATGGTAATTATACAATAATGTGCGATGAAAATAGAGTAAATTGAGTTTAGTTATAGGTCGAAAATGTAACTGAATTAGAAAACAATGTGTCGTATGTTGTTTAATCGTAGTGAATTGTAAGACCATTAGTGTTCGTCATTTGTATAACTTGGTAAAATTGGTTAAACTTGTGAATATTTGGCTGGTATAACGTGGTAAGGTACGATTGTTTTCTTACTAAGTTTTACCAAGTTAGACATTTGTATAATTATACAAATGTTTAACTTGGTAAGAATTGACTAGTATAACCGTAAAACTTGGTATAACCAATTAAGATATGAGAGTACTAATGTTGATTTTTCTTATTTTTTCCGTGGTTGATGGGTTCTATGAACATATATTTTGATTATGGAGCACATTACACTAAGTCTGAAGATTTGATTGAATGACATCGAGAGGGTGACTCGTTTGGTATATCGTTTAAGACAACATCTCTGGACGAGATAACTTATTCATATTTAGTGTCTAGGATACGCAAGAAGGTTGGGGCAGATGAATTTAAGACAAAGTTGCGATTAAGTTTTACTCTATTGGTAGTGCTACCTCATATCAAAACATCTGTATGTGACGATGAAGATGTTTATTTTTATCTAACCTCCATGGACTCAGAGCAAAGAAGAAGTGTTTTGCATGTTGAGGCTGTAAATGAAATGATTCCGATGGCTGAGCATGTTTCAGGAGTAAATTGAAGAAGTTCACATGGTGGAAACTATGAGGAGCTTAATGCAGGTGGTAGGGAAAATGTTGAAGCTAGTCCTGGGGTTGTAAGTATTTATGCTGGAAAGGAAGCAACAATAGAACATCGTGTCTCGATTGGCTCACAAGACGACCAAAGTACTACTTTGTATACTAATTCGGTGGAGAATGCAATTATTGGAGTTGGTGAGGATCAATCACATGACGACCATAATACTAATTTGGATAACGGTGTGGATAACGTTGTTGATCATGGGCTGGAAGATTCTGGTATTCATGTTGAACTTGAGCAACCACGGGCTATAGAAGAAAGTGAGTGTGTAGAGGCATGGGAAGATGGTTTGAATCTTGAAGTTGGCCAAGAATTTAAAATTAAACAAGTAGTGAAAGATTTAGTTGGAAGAGCACTACATCAGAACTGTTTTTGAACAACTTTACTCAAATCTACGAATCGATACGTGATGAAATGTCGTGAGGCTAAAAGAGGCTGTAAATCGGCTTTGCAGATTACAAGGGTCAAGAATTCATCTGCTTTCTCGGTTAGAACATACAACAAAGTTCATAAATTCTCTAGGAAAAGTTCAAGTGGAAGCAACAAAAAGAGAGGAACGCCACGACTAGTTGCATCTATTCTGAAGGAAGATTATCGAGGTCAATTTGATATTCCAGCTCCCAAAAGTCTCATTAGTATGATCCAAGAAAGAGTTGATGTGGAAGTGTCCTACTCTATGACTATTAGAGGGAAAAAACGATTAATGACGTGCGTGGTACTCCACAAAAAGGTTACAGGATTTTGCCATCTCACTTATATATGCTAGAGAAGGTGAATCCTGGAACAAAGAAGAGTTTGTTATTGGATGAAGAAAAAAGTTTCAAATACCTTTTTGTTGCTTTGGGAGCGTCCATTGAAGGGTTCAAAGCGATGAATAAAGTAATCATCATTGATGCAACTTTTCTTAAGTTTGTGTATGGTGGTGTTCTAATTGTTGCCACAACTTAAGATCAGAACCATCACCATTATCACATTGTCTTTGCTACTGTAGATGGCGAAAAAGATGCTTCTTGGAGGTGGCTTTTCAATACGTTAAAAACCGTTATACCGAATAGTCGTGAGTTGGTGTTTATTTTCGACAGGAATTCAAGTCTCATCAAGGCAGTTTTGCTTACTTCTACCGAGAATTTAGAAAAATGCCTTTTTCTCTCTCATTGTCCTCCAGCTCTTCCTCTTCTTTCTCAACATTCTCTTCGGTTTCTTCTTCAGTGTCTTTCTCAGCACTCTCTACCTCTCCTTTCTCAACACTATCTTCGGTTTCCTCTTCTTCAATGACATCACCATCTTGCTCCACCTCATCCTCTCGAAATTCATCTTGAGGACCCTTTTGACTCTCTTTCATGTCTTTCACAACGGATTCCAGAGAATTTAATCTTATATTTATGACATCTAATGTCTCTGCGATTCGCTTTTCCACTGCATTCAACCCATCATTAAAAAATACCCTCATCCGAGTCTCCACGTCTTTAATAATTCCCCTTAACAATCTAAAATCCTGATGAAATGAATTCTCTGAGAACACCCTATGCCTA
>OVAN01002686.1:0-32248 GCA_900406275.1 Anastatica hierochuntica
TGAAAAACAGACAATACAAAGGTGTATTTTTGTAAGTCTCCCAATAATCAAAAGGGCTGTGAAGACTTTTAACTCAATTAAAGTCAGTAAAATATGATTGGGGGAGTAATTCACTCTTAAGATTGTATAATTAATGTACAATTTTCACGGTCAAATGCCAATCAGCACCTACATTTTCAACCACTTTCAATTGGATACTCCATACCCAAATCTGGATCCAATATATATTCTTTTAATTTTTTGATATAACTTCTCAAAAAAAATCACAATTTCTTATTTTCAAAAACACAAAACTGTCAATCGTTCCTCTTTCTCCTCACTTGTTCAATTCCTAAGGCAATAAACAAAGTAAACTTAGATAGATTAGTATACTTTTGGTAAGTATAATTTCAATTTAGGGTTTTGTTTCTTTGATTTCGAGAATTGTTGTTCGGATTTGGGGTTTGAACTATCGACAATCCGACAGATTTCGACGATGTGACAAAGTCGACTGAGGAGGAAGAGAACTCTGATTCGAGAGAGGAAGACAAATCTGATTCCAAAGAGGAAGAAATGGAAAAATAATCTGAAGGTGGCGAGGATAAAGTGGTAAGTGTTTAAAATTTTGAAAGATTAAGTAAGATTTAGCATAACTATGTTCGTGTTGTGAAATTGAGATTTTGTAATACAAAAAAGTAAAACTTGGTAAGATTCGGTGGAACTTTCTTTATGACAGGAATCAGAGGAAGAATCGGAGGATGAATCCGAGGAAGAAATAGAACCGTTACAACCATTGAACACGTATTTCCCTCAAAAACCGAATATGCAAAGACGATGAAACTCTCGGGAAAGTGTAACATTACTAAGACGGTGAGGACAATAAAAAAGCTTATGTACAAAACGGGGGAGATGGCTTAGTTTTACGATCACCCGCAGTTCAAACACATACTCCATTTGGGTAAGAAGAGGACAAACCAAAAATGGATGGGAATGTGGATGCTCCTTCTAAGGACGACTTCTCTAAACAAGAAGAAGGAAATTTGGTTTGTTGTAAACGGCGTTCCAATCTGTTAGTCTCTTAGAGAACATGCTTTGCTATCGAGATTGACTGTCATCTGTTGCCACACGAATATGAAGTTTTGAGTAAGTGAAACTTTGAAAACCTTCGTCAAACTTTGTTACTTTGCTTATTTTCTGTTTGTCAAACTTGGTGAAACTTTGCGAAACTATGTTACTTTGGTTTATTTTCTGTTTGTCAAACTTAGTGAAACTTTGTAAAACTATGTTCTTTTGGCTTGTTTATGTTTTTCAGACATGGTGAAACTTTTGTAACCTATGTTATTTTTATCTTGTTATGACTTACTTTGGCTCATTTCTGTTTATCAGACTTGGTAAACTTTGTTGAATTTTTTTTTGATATATTTCAAGTTTAAGAACAACACTAGATAATAAGTCTTAAGAATTAGATAATGTTACAACAACACTAGTTTATTTGCAAATCCATGTTCTTACAACTGACTACGAGAATACAAACACATAAACCTATGGGTATGAATGATATAATTTCATTCTTTGGTCCTTCCCTAGCCTCGACATTCCAGATTTTCATTATTAGATGACGAACTTCTTCTTCGAGAATGAGAACTTGATTATCCAATTGAGTAATCTCATCTTGTCGGAGGAGGAGGGAGGACACCGAGAGAGAGAGAATAAATTTTGGAAGAGCGGAGAGAGAGAGAGAGATAGATAGATAGAGAGAGAGAGAGAGAGAGAGAGAACCTAAAAATTAATAAAGGGAGATACGGAAGAGGGAAACCTAAAAATAATTTTTAGGTTGGGGGATTAAAAACTTAAAACATATTATAATATAAAAAAACGATAAAAAAATAAAAAGAAAAAAATGACGGCGCAACCTTTGGGGAAGACGAGGCGCCGTCATTCCCACTCAGGTTTTCCTTTATGATGATGTGGCGCCGTCATTATAACTCAAGTTTTACCAAAGTTTCAAGTTATACAATTTTTGGCAAGTTTTACTTTTACAATTTACAGATTTTATTGGTTTTGCCATACTCTAACCTACCTAATCTTAGTTTCACCAATGATTATATGTTACTTAGGTACATACAAAATGTAACATGCAAAAGTTATCTCAACCATAGATGATGCCTTAAACTATATACCATACAATACCGCACTATTTTTCAGATGCCATTCAAAGTCATCTTCTGACTTCGTATAATGTCCTCCATCATCAAAATATACGTTTCTTGAAGGACTACCCATTGTCTCATGCAAAACTAATAAAAACCAACATTAGTGCTCTCAGCTCTACATAGGTCATGCAAAGTATTACTAGGTTTTGACAATTTTGTTTTCCGAGTTTTACCAGGTTTAATATATTTGGTTACATGTCAATAGATATTTCTTACCAAGTTTTTCCAGGTTCGACATATTTGGTCACAGGTCAATAGATATTTCTTAACAAGTTTTACCAGATTTAAAAGTTCTCAGCTATCAAGTTTCACTAGTTTTACTAGTTTCACCAGTTTCACCAAGTTTCACTAGTTTCACCAGTTTCACCAAGTTTCACTACACACAAACATTTATTTACATATGATTCATATGATTTAACCACATTCACCCGACATTGCTTTTCAATTCAACTTGCTATTCGAATTAAAGCCCAAACCCAGTTTATCCACTCCATTCAATCCGATTTTAAACCTCAAATTACACAAATCTATTTTTCAATCAAATGGAGCTCAAATTCACTCAATTAACTTCTATCTACCTAATAGAAACATGAACTAACCTTAATTTACAAGTTTAGACTTTAATGGCGGAGGAATGAATGCATGATTTTGTGATTTAAAGTTTGAAGCTTTTGCTTCAATGGTGTGGATCCGTTGTCGAAACCTATGAGGAAGAAGAGAGAGATTTTGGAAGAATTTCATTGGTTGATTTTATTATTATATTAATTGTTTGTATTAAAAGATGAAGGGCAAAATAGGATTTACACAAACTAAGTAAGAGTAAGGAGTAGAGTAGATTAAGTAAGAATAAGGGAGATCATTTTTTCATCAATAAGAGTATTGTAGATTATGACCCCATCTACATCAATAACCATCATGTGCATTTCTTATAATCGAAAGAAAATGTTTAGGACACTAACACAACTGAGGTATGAATAGACTAATTCTTTCGTTTATTAGAAATTTTATCTACATTGATTAAAGACTCTTCAACAGAGCATGGAACTTAGAATATCTAGAGAGCGCAATGATGGCATGCCTTTGCTCACACAGTTACTTTGAAAATCAATGATATAAAGGACACTATTCTGAGCAGGTGAAAGATCCCAAATTGATGTAGGGTGGGGGATGTTATTATGGGTAGACCCGTTTAAACTCGGTCCGTTTAGATCCCAGCCCGATTAACCAACTTTTAAAAAAATCTGTTTAACTGCAAAACTATTTAGACCTTGTTTATCAAGGTCCACTATACTTACTTAGGCCCTTTTAAGCCAGTTAGAAAATTATTGATTTTGGGTTTTGTTCTTTCTGTCAAGAGAAACGATGCTCGCTCAAAGGCCGTCGCTTTTTGTTTAAGATCAGAGGCCGGCAATTGGCAAACATTTGGCTCGGGGATGTGCATATATGAGCAGTCATCACTGTTTCAAAAAAAAGAAATCAGACTTTGATTCGTTCAAGGTTTTACAAATCAAGAGTTATGTCTGAATAAGTTTTGGTTTGCCCGAGATATAAAGTAGATGCAATAAGATATTATTGTGATGGATAATTTTTTGTTTGCTCTGATTGGTCGAAAGAAAAACATTCTTCTATTTCATTAAAGAAGATAAGGATGAAATCATCTCTGAGAAAAGTTAAAATCAATGTGTACCATTTTTTGTTGGATCAATTCAAATGGAATAGTCCACGTGATTGAATATTCACATATTTTTAAAGTATACGCAAACAATTAAGATATACCACAATATGAAACAACACTAACAAGTGATCCAAGTACATTTATTACAACCGACTATATTATTAATCTATCCGAGGAAAAAAGAATTGTTCAAAAAACTCTTACATAAAAAATTACACAAAATATCTCCACAGAACAAACCTTATGCAAGATAGGTGACGATATGGTGTTGTGAGCATGGAAGAAGAACTTGTTGCTATTAGCATAGAAGAAGAACAAACATATGTAAGGTTTTTTGTTTTGCTGCAATACATTCATGTAGCTTAGTGAAGCATATTACCGGTAAAGTCTTTGCATTATTGACAAGAATATGTGGACTTGTCCACATGGAATAGCACAATTTCCCAATATATATGCGGAGATAGACAAAGCAATTGAGGGTAAAACTATACACCGATAAGAAAATCAAGTAAGTTTAACATACCATAAGAAACATACAGAAGGCTTTAAGGAACAACATGATTTGGTCAAGGATGATGTTCCTTGTTATTCTTGTATACTCACTTCGGAACAATCCTCACCTCGGTTCCTTGTTGTTCTTGCATGTGGACATCATCTTTTGGTTCATTATTTTTCACGTGTATACAACTGGGAGCATTTATTACGCGTGGAAGATAGAAGTATACAACTGTTTTAATTGTTTTAAGAATAATTATTAATTAACCAAAAATGGATTTTATGTTTTTAATATCCAAAACTCCATTTTTTCGTATGGATTTTATTTCAAAAGAGGTAACAAAAATTTTGTTTTTTATAGTAGACATTTCTATATGTTCCCAATTATTTAATTGGTGATTAATCTAATCATAATGGCATTTGCTTGTTCAAAACTTTTGATTCCCTATTTGCTGATAATGTATCATCGAATATTTTTTTAAGCGTATATGTGTTTCATATGTACTTTTTTTTATCATATCGTTAGTATGTACTTGGTTGGTGAGACCTCACATGTGTTTATGTGTTTTGTGGATTATGATAGGTGGATATGTACATGAGGACTAATTAACGAAATGGTAGTAGAATATGTTTAGAGTTGATGGACTGATCCCTATATGCAATATGTTTGAAGATCACTAAAAGGTTTGATCACAAAGAAAGTTTTAATGTTAACATTTGTTAACCCATCCTCCATGACATTGTCACATACTTTTTTCGTCCTCCAATGACATGGCCATATGGACTTATCCATTTTACTTATTACTGTACTTAATTACACAACCCTCCATATTGACTAATCCATTATTCCTAGGAATGCTCAATATGTTATTGTTCACGTTCGATGATCCACTTGATCTCAACTAGGATTGTTATAATTCTCATCACAGTCCTAATATTGAATAACTCAAATTGCAAATATACTTATCCAGCCAATGTGGGATTAGCCCATTTAATATTGTCTTTGCGGAAAAATCATAAAGGAAGTTTGATATTGAAAGAGACTCCCAAATATCCTCCTCCCTAAGCATTTTTAGTGTTAAAATTCGATTACCTAGCCTCAAATGACATTCCTGAATAGATTGGAGATACGAAATATAAAGCAACCTTGTCCTCCTAGTCCACGTGGACTAGGACACAATTGCAACTACATAATTCATAGCTTTCAAAAATACCGGTGTTGGTTGTTCTCTATTTTCAATATTAGCGGCCTCTCCACCTGATTCAATTCCCTATACAAGCATTATATATTAGTCCCCTTGGAATATCATTTTTTTATTAGCATACATCTACAATTACCTGAGTCGTCATTCATGTCCACTGTAACCATACCTCACACTCATCCCCCATGGCCTCATGCAATATAGATGAATATATTATCTATCACAATCCACGTGGACTAGAATTTATGGATGCGTCCACAATTTAAGATAATTTACATTCTTTGGTGATGAAGTATTCGAAACAGGTGTTGTTCCTTCCCATCACCATCCACGTCCATTGATGTGTTTTGGGGGTTATCATAAAGAGTGAATCTTTGAACCAGGTGTTGTTTCTTTTGCCTCACCATCCCTAATTTTCTCCGACAACCGATTCTCAAATCCATCATTGGAATAACTCCTTTCTACAAGCACAAAAATAATCCAATTTAAATCGCAAAAAAAACCGAAGAGGGGACAAATCCCAAACCAATCCAACCCTAGAAAAACAAAAATCAACTTCAAAGGCTTCTTCACATCATTAACCTAACGTCGGTAGTGCACGGTCCAAAGAATACCAAAAATCTAACTAGGTTTACCTTCCATGGGAGTAGTTTCCTTTATCAATTCAGAGGAAGATAATACCAAAAATCTAACTAGGTTTACCTCCATGGGAGTAGTTTCCTTTATGTCTTTTCATAAATTTTTCAATGTAAAAAAAATTTCGCATAAAGTTTTTTAAAAAATCACTTTACAAGCGAAAAAAATCAAATTACACCAACATTTTATGAAAAAACAATAAAAATATAATATTGTTGAAATATGACTCTCTTTGTATTTTTTTGTCCACAAAATCAGTCATTAAACTTTTGTAAACAAATTTTCCACTCATAAAATGTCTAGATCGCTAATTAATGAACACCCACAAACACTAGTAATAAAAACCTAAAAATATAATTGTTATTAACAAAAACATTTAAATCTTGTTATTATGAATATTGACAAAAACTTAATACAAGAATAAATTTTTTAAAATTGCTCTTTTAAGTTTGGATGTCCTAATTGATGATTTCATTTGTCTATCCTCTCCACCGGTTTTATTTATAAAAGAAACTTATCTTCAAGTATTAGTGTTTTACTCATTTCAAATATTTTTTTTTGGTGTAACTTCACAGACATGCCGATAATCACTGGTTTCGAAAAAAAATTAGTAGCATGCAGAGTTCTTGTTATTTCCTTCTTTTTAGTGGCACTGCATTTTTCTAGGCAAGTAAAGAGCCTGTCTTTTTAAAGCAGATAATGTTGCCATGTTTTAGTAAAAGTTTCTTCTCTGTCAACTTGACCATTTTACTTAAAGTTGTATTGCAGGAAGAACTCAACTTTACTGAGCTTTTGTTTCTAAATTATTTCTTCTGGAAAGCAGACTTCGAAGTGGCCAACAAGAGTATGATACAACTCAGTACATAGTGAATTAGGTGACCTCTTAATTGCGTTTGCACGTCAAGAAGAAACTTTTTTTCGTAGGAAAATGATATAGCGGAAGCTTCTAGGGATATAACTAGAGATCCGTTGATTCAGAGAATATTCGAGAAACTAGTTTTGAGAATACTTTTCTGAGTGTTTTATTAAAACCTCTTTATAAAATATCAATATCAATAAATTGAATACAACTCTAGGCCTAAAGAGCCTATTTATAAGAAAACCAAACTCTAAAAACTTTAAAAGTTTTAAAGATAAATCGAACTAATTAGGATAATTACTAAACCAAATAAAAAAGAAATAATCAAGATATTTAGAAATATTCCAAATATCTATCTACATCAATATTCCAAATATCTATCTACATTAGAAAATCATAACTTCAGATTCAAATGTAGGCCAAAAACTCATATTTTGTGATGCCTTGCTCTATTTTGAAATTCAAAGTCTCTTCTTGCTCTATAGTATTTTGAAAGGTGAACTCTTGCTCTCTTTTCCTTTTTAATACATTGATTGTGTCTGAAAATTGAAAATTCCCACAGATGAAGGGTAAAGAAGATCTAAGCAAACCAGAAACTAACATTGCTCTGTTTTTTTTTTCCAATCATTCTCCTCTAAAATGACTGATTTTAATTATAGATTATATGCTTTGTAATATAGGTTAACCAATACACAACTAAGACTCCACGGTATTTTTCTTCTTGTTAGCAGCTTGTCCTTGTACAACTTTAGATTCAAAATTTTGGGTTCTTTTGAGCTTTGGAAATCTTATATTATGTGTGCTTGAAAGCATCACCCTATAAGTAAGATCTGCAAGCTCCGAGGTTCACATACACTCCACAAATTCTTCCAAACCTTTATTTACTTGAGAGCCTCTTAAGGAATCATCTGAAGGGTATAAAGATTGATAAAACTTCCAATCCAAGGCTTATTCAGTAGGACAAGATTATTAGCAAGAGCACAAATCTCAGCCCACATATCTCTTCTTCCTTCTTAATGTTTCACAACATATATACAAGAGATGACCACTTTCGGTACTTCTTGAGGTAGTTCAACCACACAAGTTATTATCTGCACAGAATTAGATATGGATGTACCTTCAACTCTAGAATTTTGTTGGCTATGGCATGGAGCTCCTTTTGAAAGGTGGATTTCTTCTTGCCAACTTCGGAGGAGGGTTTCCCTTCTTTCATAAAAGCTAAGGCCACATCCTTTTGAAAGGCATGTGCAATAGATTTCTAGTCAACATTTCTTTTCTACGAACTACCCATTGGTTTGTTAGGGAAGGAGGTACCTTGCCTGGTACAAGGACATAAAAGTGATGTTGGTGGATTGACGCGAGGATGTGGTACGGCTCAACTGCGACTAAGGCTGTGGCCGGCAGCGCCGGAGACTATGGCCGGCGACGCTAAAGGCTATGTCCGGCGCCAACGAATCAGTAGATCGTCACGAATTTAGTGTTTCTCCACAGATATATTTTCCACGATAGGTGATTTATCGAAATCTACGTACTTTTTACTAACTCGGTTTTTAGGAAGAGTCTATAAACTTTTCTTGTAGTCTTTGACTTTCTCTCAAAGTCTTTAAATTTCTCGTCGAGTCTTCAAATTTCTCGTAGACTCTTCTAGTTTCTTGTAGAGTATTCAAGTTTCTTGCATAGTTTTCAAGTTTCTCATAGACTCTACACTTATAGCAAAGATTTGGCCAGTTCAAAAGTAAAATTCATTCTCTCTTAACATCTTCATAAGTAAATTTTGCATAGAGTTTAAAAGTATAGTGAAGACTATGCTGAATCACAATTTTAAGTTATCTTCATATGTGAGATGTTGTCTAGACACCTATGAGTCTACCATAGACTTTGCGAGTTTATCCTAGACTCTTCTAGACAAATTCTCGTTTAGTCTAAATGTTAGTGAAGAGATTTTTTCGGTTTGGAATGTAAGGGTTTTCGATCAGGGGACGAAAATGAGAATTATGGTTTCGTTTAGAAAATTTAAGCCTTCGAAAAAATAACCTAAACGTGATATATATTTGCAAGTCAAAGATGAAGATGACAATCAGGTGAATTTGATGTGAATATCCTCAAACTTATCAACATCTTCATAGACTTAGTTTAGGTTGACACCAGATTTAGTCTTTATCCTCATATTTTAATCCTCGACAACAAATTATCAAAATCATCGTAATTTAAGCTAACTCAGTTATAAGCCAAATTCTGCAAACTTTCCAATAGATTTCTCGAATGGATTCTTCGGGTTTTTCATAGAGTCTAAAATACTAGTGAATCAGACCAGTTCAAAATTACCCTGACATGCAAATATGTCTCAAAGAAATCTCCAAATTTCTCGTAGATTAAGTGAATTTCACGTAGAGTTTGAAAAATATCGAAGATTATGAAGGATAGTAATTACAAGTCATCTTCACTGCGAGTTGTCTTCTAGACATTTTAAAGCTTATTGTAGACTCTGCGAGTTTATAGTAGAGTCCATCAGTTTATCATATAGTCAACAAATTTCTCGTAGATTCTAAAATGATTGCGAATATATTTTGTAGGTTCAAAATGTAGGGATATTTGTAAAGGTGGAAATTTTTTTATTAATTGTGCTTTTGTTTAGAAATTTAAGCTTTTCAAGTACAAAATAAAAGGTGATCTATATAGCAAGTAGAAGATGAAGATGACAACCATGTTAGTTTGGTACCCTCAAACTTATCAGCGTATCTACAAACTTGTTTAAGGTTGATACCATATTGAGTGTTTTTCAACAAATATATAATGTTTTGGAGCAGATTCATAAAAATCAATATATTTTTTGAATAATCAATTTTAAGACAGAGTTTGTGAACTTTTCATAGAGTTTTTTAGTTTTCTCGTAGAGTCTAAAATCATAACAAATATTTGGCCAATGAAGAATTACCCTCTGTTGCACTATATCTCTAAGACGCTACAAATATCTCGTAAACTCTGTGAGTTATCATAGAGTCTACGAATTTATCCTAGAGTTAGTGAATTTTGTGTAGTCTAAATAAATAGTAAAGATTAAGCCGAATCAAAATTACAAGTCATCTTCATCTTTGAGATGTCTTTTATACATCTTTGAGCTTATCTCTACTAGTTTATCGTAGAGTATGCAAGTTTATCATGTAATCAACCAATTTGTCATAAACTTTAATATGATATTAAAGAGATTCTGCCGGTTTAGAATGTAAGGATATTTATATCGTTGGATGAAAGTGAGAAATTGTTCTTTCTTTAGAAAATTTAAGCCTTTCAAGCGTAAAAGCAAAAGGTGATATATATATATAGCTATTCGGAGATGAAAATGAAAACAATGTGAATTTAATGTTGATATCCTCAAACTTATCAGAATCTTCACATGCTTATTCTTGGGTGACACCCGCTTAATGTTTTTCATTTGATATATAATCCTAGTCAACATATTTAAATTAACGTACTTTTACGAAGTTAGTTTGAAGGTAGAGTCTGCGAACTTTCTATGGAGTTTGTTGTAGTGTCCCCAAGTTTTTTGTTAAGTCTAAAATGAAAATGAATGTTCAACCAATTAAGAATTACCCTCACTTGCAAGGCGACTCAAAGACATCTCAGAAATTCTCGCAGATTTTGCGAGATATCGTAGAGTCTACGAGTTGATCGTATAGCTAGATAATTTAATGTAGAGTTTAACAAGATAGCAAATACTAAACCGAATAAGAATTTCGAGTTATATTCATCTTCAAGATATTTTCTAGACATCTTTGGACTTATTGAATAGACTGAGAGTTTATCGTAGAGTTTACGTTCAGAATGTAAGGTATTTATATTCGTGGATGAAAATGGGAAGCAATGCTTTCGTTTAGAAAATTTATGCCTTTCAAGGTGATGGGGTAAACTTTTTGGCCCAAAATGAGTATCACTCAGCTGTAAGCGCACATCAATGTGGTAGTATAAAAGGTATTGATCCACAGAAGACTAAGAATTCACTATAATTTATTGATATTCAAATTTAGCTTAAACAAGATATAGTTTTGGGTTTTTTCGATTAAAGAACTTAAAGGACAACAAGTAAAAACTAAATACTTAATGAAATGAAGGTAATTCAAATGATGAAAAACGTTAGGCAGTAGATAAATCTTACGGAGACATGATACAAGGAATATCGATCATTGGGGAAACATTAAACACCATCGTAGAACACAAGTCAAAAAGATAAATCCATCAAATCACCTTCTATGCCACCAACTCCATAGACTCAATAAGCAAAAGGAACTACGTTTCCTTTAGTGGAAACCGGTCATACCTAAAAAGTGAAAGCAGTCAAGCTAAAGACTCAAAACAAGCGTTTTGTGGGAGACAACTCACACGGTTTTAGTTTTTTTTTTTACTTTTTAGAACTTATTTAGATGCCCAATAGTTAGTTTTTATTTTTGGAAGAATTTAGAAAATCAAGAAAAAAAAAATTTGGACTCAAGAAAAACCCTTAAAGTTGTTGTGACTGGGGGACGACTGCTAAAATAGAGGAGTGTGCCACGGTATCTCAGTCGACGGTGTCAGGAGCAAAACGCCTCAAAATCAGTTTTTGAATTTTGGCAAGAAAGCGGATCTAAATCATCTAAGCCGTCTCTTGGACCATTCCAAACATTCATTCTACATTGGAGAAGGAATTTAAAGACCGTTAATCAAGCTAAATCCTCAAAACAAAAAAAAGTCTTGGAACAAACTGATGATATCATGAAGAACCAAGAAGAACAAGCTTGAGATATTCCATCATTCGATCATACGGAAAATACTGAGAGATATCCCGAAGAGCTCTAAACAGTACAAAAAGAGGTAAACAAACCCCGAACTTCATTCTTTATTAACTAACACTATATGATCAAAATCAAAAGTCCACCGGAGGATCAAGTTTCTTAACAAAAGGAAACATGGAGATTTCTAGTACCTGCCAAGCAAATCAACTCAACCATTGAAGATGCCTAGGCAAAGTGACCATAATGAACAAAACAGCTCAAATAGAATTTTGATTTTTCAAATTTTGATTTTTGGCTAACATTACGTCTTTGCCGGCTAGCCAATGAGCTTGGCTAAGCCAAAAGTGACATTTCCAGATAATAATCAGGTTGGCGTACTAAAAATTCATCATGTAAATTTAAAGCTTTGAGAAACAATGACTAGCTATCCAAAACGGTTCTTAGTTCGGCCAAAAAATGTTTCGAACTCAAGAACGTCTAAACAGCCGTGTTTTCAGTCCTTTCGGGAAAATCATCCGTCAAAAATGTTTAAAATCATTTTGGTACCAAAAAGAACTTCTTGGAATACTAACCGACCATCCGGAATTCAAAACGACTAATCAGAACGCAAAACGACCACGGAAAAACACAACACGGCTGAGAAAACGTCCTGACCGGCCCTGAACGCTCCAAGACCAGATGTGCCACACCAGGACACGCTACTGGTGTCCAGGGCATCGTGCCTCGTTTGTGTGCCTTAGTTGGAGCCCAGGACCGGTCGTTGTGTCTCCCAACACCGGGTTTTGTGGAGCCAAAGCACGCGGCTGGTCACGGGTGCTTCGTGTCTCGTCCGTGTAATTCTCGACCGATCGACGTGTTTTCCACCGCCCGGACCGTGCCAAAATGTGTCTGTCGATCGGTCACAAGGTAAGTGTTTCAAATTTTTGAATTTTACTGTTAAAAGCTTATTTTTATAAAAAAAAAAAAAATTCCCCTAAAACACTAAACCATTTTCTAAAGAAAAGGAAACAAAAACAAGGGTTTGGTTTCTACTTTAGTAGTTTTTGATTCAAAACCTTAAATCTCTTGTTCTTCTACTAAATTTATATTGATTTCCATTGAAGATTCTTATTCCTTTCATCATTCAAGCATCAAGGTGTGTTCTTAAACTCTTTTTCTCTTAAAGTTACAAGTTTTAAGATTTCATAAATTTCTTAGATTTAGGCTTTTTTAGCTTGATTTTTAGAAACTTCCTTTAGAAAATCTTGTTGGGTTCATGGATTACACTTAGAACATGTTAAATTGTTTGTTTTCACTAGATTTTGAAATTTCCAAATTTTGTATTTTTGAGAGCATAAAGATCCGAAAAGTAGTGATTAAATTTGATGAATTTGCATGTTCTAGAACCATTTCTTTATGTATAACTAGGTTATTATGCATCATTTGACCTCAAAATTTAAATTTTTCGTGATGATTTTTGGCTAAGAGTGTTAAATCCGAAAATGACTTTGAATTTTTGAGAAATTTGAGTTCTTACTTGTTTGATGTTTTTTATTTGTTTCTCATATCATTTAGATGCTTCTTTGCTATTACAATTTCCTAAGAACATATATTGATTCTCTTTGAAGTTTTCAAGAGGCTCACTTTCTCTGTGAACTTTGATTTTGTAGGATATTCAACAATGGATAATGAGGAGAATGTGAGGAAATCGACAAGGATAGCTATCCGAAAGAACGAGCTTTCAAGATTCAAGAGCCTAGCAATCCTTCTAAACCCAGAAAATTCAAGAAGTTGAAGAAATCTACTAAGAAGGATTCAAAGACGGTGACAAAGAGGCATGGAAAGGACATTGCTAGTGAGAGTGAGGCCACTTTGAGTGATGAATCAGATGAGAATGGAGAAGAGACACAAGGAGAGGAGATGGTTTTTGTTTCGGTTTCTCAAATCATCAATGATGTACCAAAGTCTCCACCACCAAAGAAGCAAAGAAAATCGAGAGCTAAAGGACTTAAGCTCATAGTTTTGGCACCTACGGAACCAAGAAGAGGAGTGGTTGGACCAAAATTGGATACAAATGTCGATTATGGGGCTGCCCTTGCTACCATAAAGATTCAAGCTCCATTGAAGATTGATTTTCCAGCACTTGATGATTTAAGGTTGACAATAAATGTCACTTGGTTATTGGTTGCTTTGAATTTGAGAGCCTTCGTAGATATTTCTTTCCCGGTCTATGAGGAGCTTACCAAGGAGTTCCTTAGAACTATTTGACGTGGGTCAAGTTTAATATTTATAAACCTATAGCCCTACTTTCAATCCCGAAAGAGAACGGGGTCAATCGTAGTACTTTAGGATCGTCTAAGGATTTAGAGGCTTACACTAGTAGAACCTAAACAAGGAGAATGCACTAAGGGTTCTAGTCTAGGGAGCGATCTAGTAAGAGATTGTCACGGGTCTCTACTAAACCTAATGGAAATCAAAGTTAACCATAGTGGATATGCAAAAAAGAAAGAACTAAACAAACTAACATAAAAGTAAAATAAGAAAAGAGTGAACTTGGATCTAATCAATAAAAAGATATGATTTTGAGACAATGGTTATGGGTTCGGGTTCAATCTAAAGATGTAATGGACTTGGGTAAGGCTTTATTGGAGGATCGAAGCTATTCCTAGACCAAGGATCCCTCTATATTCGATCCATCCACTCTCGTGACGGAGATTTATTCACCCCTACACATTACAAGGCTCAACTCTCGTTTGTTGCCTATCTAAACATGTATGTGATACTGAGCCTCAAGCCCTTTTAGCCATTTAACACCTTGGTGTCCCTTTGGGCAAACTACTCTCATAGCTCAAGGTGAAAAACATAGATCTAGTTCTCACAAGCATTTCATCAAAGACTTTCTAGGCGTCTGTGAGCAAGCAATGAACTTTGAAGAACTAAACTCGATCTAGTAGGAATCTATGCCAAGATCTAGCCTAAACATCCATTACAACCTTAGATCTAACCCTAGCCTACCATATCTCAAGATCCAAGATGGATCTACCCACTAAAAGTCATGGAAATCCAAAGACAAGAGATGGGTCTTTGAGCTCACATGGTTTTAGAAGAATAGATCTAAAGAAAGAGATGAGAAAGATAAGATCCAAATTACTTAAGAAAAATAAAGAGTTATTACAAGGTCTATAGATCTCAAAACCAAGATAAGAGAAGTGTTCTTAAGCTAAAAAAAAGTTTTTCTTTGTTTTGGGTATATAAGGGGCTATTTATACTAAGAGAAATGAGAGAGGAAGCCATAAAAAAGGGTAATTTTCGGGTCAATGCTACACAGCATCGACCCAAGGTCACCTGGCATCGAACTCTGGGTCAATGATGCGTTGAGTTTGGCAAAAAGCTACCAAGGAGATGCAACATCGACCCAAGATGATCCAGCATCGACCTTTGGGTCAATGCTAGCTTCCCTTGGCAGCTTCTTGTGGCTTTGCTCCTCTTTGATGCCTTGTTTGATCCCAACTTCCTCCATAGTGTTTAGCTCCTTTTGTCCATAATTTCACCACTAGAGCCTCCATGAATCCATCTCCAAGTTGCACCTACAGATGCAAAGAAAATGGTATGCAAATGCAATATGTTCCTAAACTAGACTCTAGACTCAAACTAATGCATTCTAAGACTTATATACAATATTTAGAACCTAAAAGTGGATGAAACTAAGCAAAAATGTATCAAAATATGCATAAAAATATGTACACATCACTATTGAGCTTTCATATCCCAAGGAAAAACGAGCTAAGGCTTAGGATGGAGTTCTCATTTTCTCGGCTAGAGGTACCTCTTACTCTTTGGCTATTGGTGAGTTGTGTGAGATTTTGCACTTGGAATGTTTAGATGAAGCAAAATTTAAATCGGACCATGATGCCTACACCGTTTGGGATCGATTTTCTCACGAGACACTTAGGTTCGGGCATCCAGAAGTTCGGTATGTGCATAGACTTATTTCGTAGAGGATCTTCAGTAGGACCGAGCAAAGTTTAGTGCTTAGAGATGAGTTCTTCAACCTCATCTTTCTTCTTGTTTCTAGTCCTCAGAGAGCCAACTATGGCACTTTCATTGCTAAGAGGATGATAGACGTGAAGCATGAGGCTGCCAAGAAGAGTAGAGAGCCTACTTATAGGTCTTATTTTGGAGAGATCATTATTGCTATCCTCACTTCTAGAGGAGTAGACTTGAATGTTGAGACTCTTATGGATTGTAGTGGATTGTATCACTTGCTAGATCTTGCTATCTTGCGAGATGGATTCCAAGTACAAAGACCTTTGCTTACAAGTTCATGCCTCTTCACGACACAGAGCCACCTTGCTACATCCTTCCTTGCTCATCACTTCCATCTCTGCAGGAACGTCAAACTATTTTCGACCCTTTTCCTTCTCAGATTTTCTGGCGATCTCCAGAGTGGCCCATCCTTGGCATGAGGGACTATCATAGAGCCAAAGCATTTATTGCCAAGGTTGCTGCACGAGTTGGAGGCTCAGCCCCTAGGAGCATGGTTGCTTCAGATTTTGTACCACATACAGAGTCTTTAGAGGATCTTCGAGGTGCTCTAGCTACATAGAGGGGTTGGAGAGTTTGACTAGAGAGGTTGATGAGTAGAGTTGTGTGTGTTCAATGATACGCAGTACCGAGAGCCTTCGAGGGAGATTTATCCGTTTTTGA
Source organism: Anastatica hierochuntica (assembly GCA_900406275.1). Lineage (NCBI taxonomy): Eukaryota > Viridiplantae > Streptophyta > Magnoliopsida > Brassicales > Brassicaceae > Anastatica > Anastatica hierochuntica. Next base: position 16,512 of record OVAN01002686.1, read on the forward strand.
TGATGTTTTCTGTTTTTCTGATGTACTTTTTCTTTTTATTGAGTCATTTTTATGTTTTACTGAGTCAAAACATGTTGGGTTATATGATCTTATCTTGCTGGAAATTTTTTTTGTGCTAAATTTCGTGTTATTCTTACAGTAGTTATTAACTGCAGATTTATTGAACAAAAACCTATAAATGGATCGATATACAATGACGACCATGTCCAGTTAGGACTCGGATTTTTAAAGCTGGTACCACCCTTAAAATGAATTTAATTTCACATCTTGGGACTTGGTATACTCTGGATAGACTCCTCTTTCAGGCCTGACACTAATTCATAGTGAGTAATATCGCATATACTAATTCTTTCATATAAAATGGATTTAAGGTTTGATGAAATGAGTAAAGGGACACATATGTTAAAAACTTCGAACCCTATAGATCTTGGAGACTTATTCCACTTATGCTTAATATAGAAAAGAAAAAAATTTAGAGAAAAAGAGATCGATAGAAAAAATAAAATGATAACCTAGAAAAGTAGGGAAAAATCGATTCTCAAATGAGTTTGATAGAAAAAATAAAATGATACCCTAGAAAAATAGAAAAAAAATCGATTCTCAAATGGGTTTGATAGAAAAAATAAAATGATATCCTAGAAAAGTAGGAAAAAATCGATTCTCAAATGAATAAGAAAATAATGGGAGAGGACTTTACAAAGGTGATTAGGTGGCTGCAAACTTAATTGAGTAAAGAGTCAATTGTTCTTAAATTGATTTTCTCTCGATGAGACCGCACCTTAGAATTGATAGGAACCAATGGAGATGCCATTTTCTTTTGTCATTTTGGTTTGAATTAGGATGGTTGCTAAGTGAAAGGGGAGTACATGGAAGTTGATCTTTGTATGTTGGTGCTACTGTATGGAGATGACTGAGAGGACCCCGACGCAATGTTTCAGAAAACAAAGGTTTGTTTCCGCTTTTTAAATCTTCTTTTTCGTTCTAGGTTTTTTCTTGAGGACAAGCAAGAAGATAAGTCCGGGGGAGTTGATAACACTATTATTTTACTATTTTTAGTTTGATTTTTACGTACTTATTTGCAGGTTTTTAATGCTTTTTCGACCTCTAGAGGTAGTTAGTTTTCTCTTATCTATGATTTTAGGTATTAATCAGTTTAAATCATAAAAAGGTGCAAAAACGTGCTAATTGGACTTAATTCATATTACCAAGCAATTTTCATTGACGGATCATGAAGACAAAGGCTCAAACACTTGAGTTTTGCATTTTACCAATCTAGATTAATTCTCAGCATTAAAACAATCGTCATGAACGAATGTCTTCCCTTCGTTTGATTGAGCTAGAATTCGGTCATAAGTTGGAATTTTGATCTAGTTTTCATATGCAAGGTTTTTGAAGTCAATTGGAGTTGTGACCGAGAAGTTATAGACATTTAAGTGAAGATACGTCAATCTATCTCGGAAAGGAAGCAAGTGAAGCAACATTTGAAGTTGTGACCGGGTAATGAAGTTGCCACCACCGGTCGAGTGCTCATTTTGGTATACTCCGACCATAGAGACATTTCGTGGTCAAAGACAGATTTGAAGTCATAACTTTCGGTTCACTTAACCGAATTTGATTCCGCAAACACCGACATAACCGAGGACGCCCTAGAAATACCTATTATTATAAATAAGTTGTTTTTAGCCTTTAGAAAGGGAGAGCCACGAATTGTTACAGAGAGTTTCTAGCCATCAAAAGTTTTGGGAGTTCTTTTTTTTTGTTCTTGAAGTTTCGAAGTGTTCTTGAGAAAGATCCATTTCGTACTTTGTCATAGAGAAGATTTCTTTACTCTTGATCTATTTAATAATGTTTTTCTCATTGATTGCTTGTTTTTTTCGTGCTCCATGTCTGACTAGTTCATTAGTTAGGTTTGTAGGCTTCTCAAAGAGGTCATGTATTCATGAGATGCTAGTATTTGTTTAGGGATTCGTTTAGTCTTCGTCTCTGTTGATCTTTGTGCATGATTGCTTTACTTGGGCATCTAGTAGTATGTCCATAGGTAGATTTTAATTCCATAAGCTTGTTAAATCACCTGAACCAAATCTTTGACAAACTGAGTTCGAAGAGCTTCGAAAGTAGACCGCCTTGGCTCAGTGAACTTATCAAAACCTGTGTCTATTTAATGCATGCTAATTATTTAACACCATTCAAAAGTCTAGGTTCCTTGATGATTAGTATAGAATCCCGAACCTCGAAAGTGGAGAGGATTTAAATTAGTGTTTTCGAGTTCTAGACATTTCTTGATTCTATTCCCTAAGCAAATCAATTTATTCAATGATGCATGATTCTCTGTGAATGTCCTACATGCCCAACGCTTTTTCCCATTGAATTACATCCTTTTAGTTATTGTTGTCTCTATCTTTTACATTTAAACTCACCAAAAAACTGTTTAATCTTAAGTTAATTCTGAAATTCGTAGTGTAAGATCGTAATCCTTGTGGGATGGATAACTTGAAGTATTGCATCTACGCTGTGCACTTGCAGCAGTAGTGTCTTTTTGGCTGAAACTTGACACGCTATCATATACACATCAATATCATCCACTATATCAAAATTGCTTAGACTATGTGCTTAGGTGAATTAATTTTGTTTAATCTTATTTCTTGTCTAATTATTCCTTGTGGTTCGACCCCTTTAATGGTAAAACTATACAACTGTTAATCCTGCAGAATCGTATTGCATTTAGAAAAGGGCCTCGTAAATTTAAAACTTTTTTGAGTTTAAACGAGAGACAACAACTACAATATATTTAAATGGTGGGATGAGGCCATGATGGAGGAATTTAAAGAGCTACAGTCGAAAATTAAGTCTCAGGAAGATGTTCTTCATTTTTTGCTAGATGAGAGAAAGGCCACATAGAAGATTGTTAATGTGCAATAGATGGAGACAATACAACGTAACATTCAGGAAATGGAGGTTGAGATAATGCAACTAAAAGAGGTAATCCTTGAGTTGTATTCCGGAGGTACGTAGCTAAAGAACGTGATGGTGTCTAGTTTAATCATTGTTGCTTTTATAATTTCTTTTTTATTTTTTGTTAAGAGAGTATAGTCTCCATATTTAGTTCTTATGACCCGTTAATGTAAAATGTGTTTGATAAAGTAGATAGAGTTTTTAGCTTATCTAGTATCTCATGGTTGTTTAGATCTCTTAGAATATGTATGCTTAAATATTTTGCAATCGAATTACAACCAGAACTGCTTGGAAAAATGGATGTAAATGTTTGGGTTAGATGACTGTGAATGAAGCCTCTGGCCTTTAGACCTAAATTGAAGTCTTTGAATTTCTGATATCATATGAAGTATGAAATTCAAAATTTAAGATAATCATAGTTAAAACCGTAGATAATAAATTTTAGGTTTCCCGCTGATGTGTCCATATTTTTAAGTATAAATAAGGTCATTTTGTACATGTTTTCATTGCTTTAGGTTTTCTATATTGCATTTTAGTGTCAAAATTCACTTAGTTTAGAAATTGAGTGTATTATATGTTTATTTGCATTTTGCATAGCTTTCCTTGCATTTTTTGAAGGTAATGGATCTAGACAAAGCAAAGAGGGGTTTGGATTTTGATTCTTGGTTAAAATTAAGTGAAGAACAAGAATTAATCAAAGCAAATGATGAAGGGTCAAAGGGAATGACGAAGGATCAAGTATGAACTAAAAAAAGAAAAGATGCTTCTAAGTTAGCTACCCATTGACCGTAGGAATCAAAAGGGGGGGGGTCGATGGGTGAGAAAATGGACCAGAATCTTCCAAGATTACCTACCCATCAACCCTAAACTCCCCAAGGGGTCAATGGGTGAGCAATCTCGCCCCAAAACTCACTAGGGCTTCATCTCTTCTTCCTCTTTTCCTATAAATACTAACTTGTAAACTTCAACAACACTTACGCTACCTAAGCATATATTATCTTGATATTTTGAGGTTGTTATAAAGTTTGTAAAAACTTCTATTTTAGATTTTTCAATGCATTTCTCATGTCTTTAATTTTTGTTCTTACTTGTTCTTCATTTAGTTTCTTGTCTTTTCAAAGCTTTTCCTTTCTTGCAAGTTTGAATTTTTATTGTCCCTACTGGAGTTTTTATTTATTTATTATAATCATTAATTCAAATCTCATCTCATTTTCTTCGCACTTCAAGCATGGATTTTCTAGAAGCAAGTGCCAGTTCTTTGATTTCCATAGCCTTAGTGAATAGAACACATTTCACTTTGGATTTGTGGAATGGGGAATGATTAGGTGATTTGTTAATGGTGTCTAGGGATAGATGGAACTTAGGTCTCTATGGTTTAGGTGGCCTTAATGTTTGATATTATGATTATTCATGTGTATGCATTTCATGTCTGGATGGTGTTCGATGAAATTTCTAGAAGAGCGTAAAGTATGTTAAACATAGCCAACGAAAGTTGAAAGTTAAGGAGATCAGTGACTAACTGGATCAATTCTTAAATGGTTGCTAGCTAACTGATTGCAACAAGCAAAAGTTGAGCGAACTATGTTAGTTTGCAAATGTTACTTTTAGTCATGAAAGAGGTACTAGTTTGAGCAATGATCCCACATTTAAGAGTCTCTTTCTTATTGATTTGCCTTCTTTATTGCTAGTTAGCTACTTGGTCATCCTTTTTCAATTTTCATTTCAAGATCGATCTCTCAATCATCCTTCATTTATTTTTTTTTGTTTAGGTTGTGTTTGCATTTAACTTAGAAGTTATCAGTGATCATCAACCCTTTTCTTTCGCTTAGCTAAGGAGATATTGTGCATTCCTAATGTTTTGAATTTATAGTTCCTTATGCATCGACCCCTAAAGTGCACTTCTCGATTTGTGTAGTTGCTAGGAATATTAAGGATTTATAAATTGTAAAGCTTTTGTGTAGTCAAAACAATCGTGCAACAAGTTTTTGGCGACGTTACCAGGGATGTTAGTGGATTCACATTAGGATTTCAGTTTTTCTTTAGACGAAGCTTCTTTAGTTTTATTTTTTTTGTTTGGTTAGTAACTTAGTTTCAAGTGTTTGTTCTTTTTTCTAGGTACAATCATAAGAGAGAAAAAAGATGTCTTCCTACACGAATTCAATGTTGAAGCTCATGTTAGAGAGACAAGAAAGAGAGGTAGCTTGGAACCCCACAAGCCATCAAGGAGCTTATGAGCCATCCACCTCAAGAGAATATGAACGACATTGGTATTATGCTCCAAGGGATCCATATGAAGAGGGTGAGAGATACATTCCTTGGAACATCAAAGGTGAAGAGCAAGTGAATCAATCTTCACAAGTCTCAAAATAAGTAGAGATATATAAATTGCTTAAGGAGTTATTGGAAGAAAAAGAAAAAGGAAGGATTGTGACAGAAAGACATTTCAATTTCCTTTGTACCAAGATGGAAGTTATGGCCAACATTTTCGGCTCAAAAATGGAGGATAAAATGGCGCATGTGAAGGAAACCAACATAAGTAGTATACCAAAGGTTGAAGAGCCAGAAGAAAGGTGTCTTCCTCTGGATAAAACGAAGAATCTGAAGCAAATACTTTTGCTATTGAGGAGAGTTTTGAAGAGGAAGATCAAAGCAAGAATAAATTCATAATAGAAGCCAAAGAAACTATGGAGGAATTTCATTCAAAACTTGAGTTCACGGGTGTTAAGGATCTTGTGATAAAATATGATGATGAAATCAAGACCGTTAGATTCTATAGTGATTCATTCGAAAACATCAAAAAAGTAGTAGGCACGGTTAGGAAGAACTTTGAAGATCCTTTGAAGATATGTTGGTAGCCGAATACAGAGAAGGAAAAGAAGAGATTTCTATTGATGATGATGAAACCTCAAGCAAAGAAGAATCCACAATTGATGATATTCAAGAAAAAGAAGAGAGCATCGAAGAATTTGAAGAACTCTTTGAATATCCTAGTATTGAAGCTATGAATGCTAAATTTGAGGATGATGCACAAAAACAATGGAGCCTCTCAACCAAAGAAGAAGTACATGTGAGATCACTACAGCCAAGAAGGAAATCAATGAGGAATAGTCTAAGGAGAAACAACAAGACAACAATGAGGAACCTCAACAAAGGGTTAAATAATAGGAATCTCCAATGGACAAATCCTTTGAAAAAGACCCATGCCAAGTCTCCACCAAGGAAGTGAGCATCAATGATCTAAGAAGGACTCCTTTTAAGGAAATACGGATGAAGACACTTAAAGGGTGGTTCTATGATGAATATAAGTCAGGTGATCAATGGCCTCATCAAGTAAACCTGAAAAAGTCAACTTAAGGGACTTAAAAAAAGCGAACTTGGGAGGTAATCCCATGAATATCTTTCCGTTTGTATTATGCATTAAGTTTAATTTTTTTTTATTATGCTTGTGTCTTTGGTTGGTTTGCAAGTGTGTTCAGGGAAATTAGAAGCTTGTAGTTCATTTGAGTTGCGCTTATTGATTTAGAATGCTTTCCAAAACATATTCGCTAAATATTCTATGATTAGGGACACCTAAGAGTTGTGTTAATGCATGATAAATTTCGTGTAGTCTAGAATTTAGCGAATGATTAGTGCATTGGACCTTAGCTTTGTGATAAATGGCTAGTTCTTAGATTACTTGTTTGAATCCACTAAAAATTTGAAATAAAAATAACCCAGTAATGTTTCTAATTCAAAATTTTGAGTTTGATTGTGACTGGAGAAATGAATTTTAAATGAATTCCTAGAAGGCAAATGTTGATTAAAGCCTGAGTTTGGAAGTTGTTTGAATGATTTTGCTAAGTTGAGTTGAGTGGAACCTATTTAGTATTGACTTTTGCTTGAAATGGCTTATGGTTCACCCTCTCACTTGGTATTTCATTTGGGTTTAAATATATATTGATACTTACTTGCCTAGCTATCTTATTTAGGTACCAAACTCAGTTAAAATTTTATCAAGGAAAGAACATAGGAGGAAGCACAAAGATAATCAAGAATTTTTCAAAAAGTTCAAAGCTCCTCCACTCATTCGTGCACAATGGTGCAAGGTACATGTACATATCCCTTGTGTATATATTTAGATGCATTTGATGTTTTTAAAACTCTCTCTCATGGTTTAAGATTCACCGAGACGACGAAGTTTAAGTCCGGAGGAGGGGATAGATACTAATGAGCATCTAATTAGTTTTGTTTTCCTTCTCATACCTTGAGTATTAAATTGTATATAAAAATTGCATAATTTTCAAGATTTTCGTTATTTTCAAGCTTCTATATAGTTTGTGTTCAAGTATAAAAACATAAGTGGTTAGATTCATATAGGATTGCATAGCATAGGGAAAAATGATAGTATTGCCTCGTAGAGACGTTTAGATTTGGCAAATGCTCAATTCCCTCATTAGAAGTACAATTTTGTGTGGAGCACTTTGAGTTTTTAAAAAATTCATGTTCGAAATTAACAGCTTGAAGGTCTTTGTGAATGTTGAAGTAGACTATATCTTGAGTCAATCCCTATCTAACTAGAACCTAATTGAATTTTAAATTTTACTTATGGGCTTTTTCATAGTTGATCATGGAAAAAAAAAACACTTGAGATATGTTTTAAACCGATTTTAGCACCTTTCTTAGCTTACGTAACTTTTAGAGTAATGACCACACCCTTACAACCTTTAAACCTTTATTTTAAAGCCCCTCTTATTGTTCGAATGTGATACCTCTTTTGGAAAGTGCACCCAAGAGGAAAAACCAGAGTGAATTGAAGTTGAATGAAAAGGAGGATACTTCCTTATAGTTAGCCTTATTTAAAGTTAACTGAATAGGCGAACACCTCACTAAGAGATAATTAGAGTCTTAGGAGGGAAAAATCTTTAGTGGCGTTTGGTTATTCAAGTCTTGGAAATGGTTAGTGTTAAAATTTTGACAAGTAGATGTTCCTTATAGTTATATGATCCTAGTTTGTGTTCAAGTTTTGGGAATGGTTAGTATTAAAATTTTGGCAAGTAGATGTTCCTTATTATTATATGATCTTAGTTTGTGTGTGTATAAAATATAAGGAAAACCAAAAAAGAAAGACTAGAAAGAGAAGAAGAAGAAGAAGGAAATACACTAGAGATTAGAATAATTGAAGCTCTAACCATTGTAAATATATAAAATCCTATAAAGTCCACACTTATAATAAAAAGAAAAGAAATGAATCAAAGAAATGATTAGAATAGTAGATCTAAGAATTACGAAAAGTTAGTAGCTAAGATATAAAAAGTGTTCAAGGATCTCTAGTTGTCACCAAAAAGAAAAGAGTGTGTTCGAGGACTACATGGTTTTTAGTGCTAAGAAGGTATGGCACGAGTTCTCTGCCTCCTAAGATCTATTTTCTCTCTAAAATTCGTGGTTCTCCCTTCACAAGAGGCTAAAAACAAGTATTTATAATATTAGGTCACGAAAAATCAGTTTATGTCAAGTTGTGGTCGTAATAGGCTGGGAACGGTTTTGGAGGTTTTTTGGCCCATAACGGTGCGAAAATGTCCACCAACTAGTCAGGGATGTTTTTGGAACCAATTGGTGCTTCATTTTTTTTTGTCAAAATCCGGTCACAACTCACTTCTGGACACATTACAGCTTCAGGACAGACGGTCCAGTCTTCACTAAAACTGTTGAAGAAAATAGCATGATAATCAGAGCAACAAAAAATTTTCAAGAAAATAGCATGACAATCAGAATTATTCCCAACAAAAAATTTCAAGGATGAGGTTATGACCCTTTTGAACCCGTAGACAAGCAAAAAGTGAAGGTTCTAGTAGATTGGTTTTATTTTGATTTGTAAAATTAAAATGTTTCTACAAAGATTGAAATGGTACGTGCAAACTTATGATTAAATCTTTTTTTATTTACATAGAGTATCACAAAACGAAGCCTTTATCCCCGATTTTTTGGTTCTACACTCTCCGCACTCTGACTAAATAGCTATACAGGTGGTAGTTATTAATATATACTTATGAGTGGATTTCTACGCCCATCTGCTAATGATGTCTTCTATCGTTAATATAAGTCTTTTCATGATGTCTTTTAGTGCTAGCAATTACCATATTTAATGCAACACCTTGATGCCGGGATTAATTTATTGAGGCTTCACTTCTCTAAGCATCCAGAATGGTCTACGACCCAAAGACTTTGCTTATTGTTGGGGTAAATAATGGTAACATCGAAATCAACGCCCAAGACTTCCGAATAACTCCCAAAAGTTCTCGAGATACGAGTTTCGGGGCGATAAGGAATCACCGTAAACCTCGGATAATCGCATCGCTTCGGAAACACGAGTAAGTCTTAGTCACTGTGGAATTCATTGAACATTCGAGCATCGGCCCTCCAATCGTCGCAAATCTAATCCAGTCACTAGACGAGGACGTCGACGAAGTCGACACTCGACTTGATCAAAATTTGGAGTAATCTGAATACGGTTGCGATACCCCGTTGTTGGAGACAAGTCGAGCATACATAACCGAAGGAGTACTCCCTGCCAAAAAATGGGCAGCCCGAAAAGTCAAAATACAGGTTGTCCGATATGTATTAGTCGACGGAAAAATCTACAAATGGAGATTCTCCGGGCCACTTATGATATGCATAGAGGGTAGCAAAAACCCCAAAGAATCATGGAAGAAGTCTACTCCGGATCTTGCGAAAATCATACCGGCAGAAGATCCCTCGCAATCAAAATCAAGCGCCACGATGATTATTGGCCAACAATGGTCAAAGATTGCGAGAAATTCACACGCAAATGCGAAAAATACCAAAGGCATGCGCCTATAATCTACCAACCCGCAGAACTTCTTTCTTCTATTTCAGCACCATACCCATTCATGCGATGGTCAATGGATATCATGGGCCCTATGCATAAATCTAAGCAGAAATGCTTCATGCTAGTCTTAACCTACTTCTTTTCAAAATAGGTTGAAGCCGACTCATACGCTAGCATCAAAGACGCCCAAGTTGAAAGTTTTGTGTGGAAAAACATTATATGCAGACACGGAGTCCCATATGAGATCGTAACGGACAACAGATCCCAGTTCATTTCAACAAGATTCGAGATGTTTTGCGAAAAATGGAATATACAGTTGACTAAATCCATCCACGGTATCCGCAAGGCAGCGGCCAAGCAGAAACCATTAACAAGACCATCTTAGACGAACTCAAAAACCGCCTAGACGCTAAAAAGGTCGATGGGTAGAAGAACTCGAAGGATTCATGTGGTCACACAGAACGACTCCGAGAAGTGCAACGAGAGAAACTCCCTTCGCCCTCGTATACGGGACATAATGCATTATCCCAACGGATGTTGAGTTCCCAGGGATATGCAGGAGACTACTCCCCGAACGAGAAGAAGTGAACAAACTAATGCTACTAGACGATCTCGACCTCATCAACGAGCGCCGTGACCAAGCCCTCATACGAATCCAAAATTACCAACAAGTAGCGGCAAAGTACTACAACTCAAACGTACGCAACCTCAGGTTCAAGGAAGGCGATCTAGTTCTACGCAAAGTTTTCCAAAATACCGCAAAATGAAACACGGGGAAACTCGGAGCAAACTGGGAGGGACCATACAAGGTCATAAAAGTAGTCCGACCAGGAGCGTATGAAATTGCCACAATGTAGGACGTCAAAATTCTGAGAACTTGGAACGCAGTGCACCTCAAAAAATACGATCACTAAACAACAACGTAACGATAAATTGAACTACGAGTTGGCTTGATCCCCGAAAAGGGTACGTAGGTAACTCGTCGGAAGACGATTTCAGTCGTCCCCCTCTTTGAAAAAGGGGGGAGTGGGTAAGTATACATATACTCATATACTCCCAAAATTCGCAACATTCATGTTCTTAAACCAGATATTTTTAAAACGACCGGCAGCCTATGCTCGCAAAAAATGCCCCAGCAAACGTTTCAAGTTCGTAAACGCTTCAAGCTCAAAACACAACATACGAAAGAAAAACCAATCTTGTGCAACGCGAGACTTCGCAGACGCTTGAAGAACCGTTTTTCGACAACACACCTTCCTCGATAAAAACACTATCCAAGACGACAAAACAGTCATACGCAGTAAACACATCCTGAAACATGTATCCTTCACGAAGACTTACAAAAGGTAATATCTACCGATAAGTTTGTTGCGGATCAGAACAAACTCTCAATGTCGTAAACAGACTAAGCTATCTCATAAAGATAGCTCTCATACATCCGACTAGGATAATAGCGCGCTATAAAAGAAATCCGAAATTTTGGTCAGCACTTCCAGACGACTTCGAAATTTTCTTTGGAGAGATGCTCGGTTCCCAATTGATGCAAGTATTATAAGCCGAGAATCTATCGCAGACTTCAATATCGAGGCGGAACCAGGTTGAAATCACAAATGGGAAACGTAAGCCAGAATTAGTCACCGCACGCCCTAAAACCGAGAGTAAACATAGGTCTTTCCCTGAACCCAACACACTGGTCTCAAACATTTCAAGACATAGTATTTAACCGATACGAGATCCCAAAACTTGTCTCTTCGTCTATATTCATATGTTTTCAAGAATATGAAAGATTAAGTCTCTCGAAAACTTGCATCCGAAACAAACAACAAATATAGCGATCCTTCTAGGAATGGATATGAGACAAAAACTCATAATCTCTCTCCACATACGCAGCACTATTCATCGACATAAAAACACTGTTCATTAAATACGAAACCGCAAAGCAGCGGGGGAGTCGTAGCCACATATGGCTAGTCCCAAAACAAAAAAAACGGCCACATATGACCAGAACAAACCATAACAAAGATAAACGCTCCGAATGGGACTATAACCTCACTCATCATCCATGGGTAGGACCGCGTCCTCACCCGGTACATCACCAGAACTAAGAGCCATGTCATCTCCTCCCCCTCCACAGCATCAGGAAGCTTGATGTTCGCGAGATCCTCCCTCTCAGGTAATAAGAAAATAGTGGAAGGGTACAATCAGATTTCAAAGCGGCAAAGATTGAACCGAAGTCCCACTCAGCGGCCTCCAGCTCCACTTTGCGAGCAGATAGCTTGGCCTATTCAAGAAACATATGAATCTCACTCATTGCTCCTTCGATAACTGCCAGGGTGAGATCCTTGTTGTGAACATCCATCAATGAATCAAGAGAGCTCTTAAGCTTGACAAAGCGAGTCCGAGAATCGGCACAGAGCAGCCCTAGACTCAGCCACGACCTCCGTATTCCCACGTCTCAATGAGCTTTCCTCGCGTTGCATCCGATGCTGTAGGTGACATAACTTCGAGGCTTTAGCCTTCTTATCCGTCTTCTCTTTAAGCAACGAGCTCGCCGTCTTCCCGAGATCTCTCTCGAGATCGCCAATTCGAGTTTCTAACCGAGATAACTCAAGGGAATGAGCATCCTCAATAACCTCCGACTTCCTCTCAAACTGCAATGACTTGTCCTTCAATTCAGGTAGCTCTTTCTTAAGATGCTCGACCTCCGATCCACAGTCATTAAGCATCCCATCGATCAAAGATATGAACTGCGCAAAAGAGAGGGTAGGAAAAAATCTAACGCAATAAGAAAAGATCCACGAAACAAACCTTGGCATGATGCTGCGACCTCGCACCCAAGCCAGAAGCTCTTAGGGGCGAAGGTCCGAACTCGACCCCTTGACGCACCTCCGCTTCCTAGCAGCCTCCATGTTGGCGCATACCCTCTTGCTCCCCTCCAAAGCGACGGCAGGAGTGGCGCTGGAAGCATGTTAGCCTAGGACGATATCTCGCCTGGCCGGTGGAGGAGGCATCGATTTGGCCCCCTGCTCTGAATCACCAGTAGGAACAAGAGTCGTTGAAGAACCCGTCGGCTGATTCATCCCATCTTTTGGAACGACCGGAGAAGGACATGGCGGCACATATGCGGAAACTAACGACGCGGATGGATCAGAGAGCCCTCTAGGGCAACACTAGGAATGTCCCTTGCCTTGACGTCTCGACGAGACAGATCCTCTTTGAAAGCAAGGTATTCAGCCACGTGTGTCGGGATATCTTCGCGATTCGGAGAACTCGAAGAATTCCTCAGAGGAGCAGCGCCCACCTCAACGCTGTTGTCTTTCTGTCCATCACAAGAGGAAGTCATGTTGGCTCGGGATAGCTCTCAAATCAAAATTTGAAGAAGTGAGGAATGAGAGAGGGAGTCCAATATTTATAAAGATTTCTACGCAATAAATTAATCAATAAAATTCATTTTCGCAATCATCTCGGCTGTAGATTCCGATCAAAACACACACCACTCGCCCGCAAGAATCGCAATCGAAACTTGCGAGCCGAGGGGCTAACTGTTGGAGTAAAAAACGGTAACATCGAAATCAATGTCCTAGAATTCGAATAACTCCCAAAAGATTTCGAGATACCAGTTTAAGAGCGATAAGGAATCATCGTAAACCTCGGGTAATCGCATCGCTTCGGAAAAACAAGAAAGGTCTAGTCGCCTGTCTATTGCAGAACAAAGAAAACATGGGTATTGGAGGTGGATGATTTATATGCGCCAATAAACATAACCAAAACTCATTGGGTAGTAATGTGGATATCAATTTCAAAGAGAGACATTGTTATTTGGGATAGTTCCGTGAGACACTCTTTCGATGTTGTAATTTCAAAGACATTATAGTCGTGATGACCACTTATCGACTTTGTGAGTCAACTCTTCGTGGAGAAAAACACAAGTACCCAAATCTGCATTCACCCACGTGTGCATGAAGATAGGAGTGCCACGGAATGTACAAAGTGATGATTGCGAAGTTTTTTGTTTGAATTACATTGTATGCCATACACTTGGATTGCCATTTCCATCAGCATCGTATGATGCCAACATGAAAGCCTTAATGGATAACTTAGTCGAAGAGATATTTGATTAGAGTAACCAATGTGGCACGGAAAACAGCGAATATAAGTTTTTGGAACGCTACGATCAGTAAGGGCCCAACGATTTGTATACTTTTAGATTGCCCGTAACTTTTGATTTCTTGCTAGTAAGAAAAACTTTTTTTTCTTCTCTCATGGGAAATGTTTTTTGTAATCGTCCAATGGATTTAGCCAACAACTTTGTAATAGGGTTGGAAATTTTTTGTAACCTGTTCACCCAACAATAGGTTCAATTCATCAAGGTTAATATCATTGTCGAGATAAGGGAAAAATAAGAAAGGATTTTATTACAGACATCATTAGCATACTTAAATAGTAGACTTATTGTGCATACTTCAATAGTAGAATTATTATAGGTCCGGTTGTCACCCGAAATAACTACTGCAAGCGTACAGTTAAGCATATTGCAGTGGTTTGAGATCGAACTAACAAGGACCAATGACTACACGAAGATCTATGAAACTAACGCGGTCTAAGACAAAAAAAAAGAAGAGTTTGGAAGGGATGCTAAAATCGAAACTAAGCAAGCAAAAAGCATGTAAATGAGTTGGTTTGTAAACTATCAAAAAAAAATGTTGGGCACAAGGTATTCTCAAAGAATTCATTTCATCAGGAATGTAAATTTTCTATTGAGGAAACAATTAAGAACCATCTAGAAGTCAATTCACAAAATTAAAAGACTCTAGAGAAGAGCAATGATGAGGGAAGGTTTCTGATTCCATTTGCTCTTAAGGATTACCATTTTGAGGATGCTTTGGCGGATACCGGTGCTAGTTTGAATGTTATCTCACTAGAACGTGTGAAAGAACTTGGACTTCAGCATAAGATCCAAAGAGGAGCGGATCCCATCCTACTCGGGGATGCATCTAAAAAGACTCCTATGGGACAGCTCGAGAACATGGAGCTAAGGGTCAACAATACACTTGTTAAGTGTGACTTTGTGGTTGTGGATACTAAGTCCAACCAAACCGATTTCCCATTGATCTTAGGAACTTCATTACTCCTCACTAAAAGGTTGATGAAGGAGTCTCCTACCCAATGCTTAAAACCAAAAGAGAGAATGCCTTTTGTGGTACGGTCTACTTAAGGGAACCAAAGAAGAAGAGTAGGATGAGAGAAGAGAAAGTCTATGAGAGCTTAGAAATGAATGGAGTTTTGGATTTACTCTATTAGGAAGAACTCGATGGAAGTGTGCTATACAAAGACTTGGGCATGCCAAAGAATGTAACCCTCACTCAAAAGGCAACCTTCAAGCGTAGCTACAATCCCCATTTCAACAAGGGAAATGGAGTGAGAAACTTCAACAAGATAAGGGAATGGGTGATAAGGAAGTCTACAAGTGGACCTAGCCATGATGAGGAGGTCCTCAAAATCGCCAATTGAAAGGAAGGAACAATGGTCAAACTAATGATCTTAAACAATCGCACTTGAGAGGCAATCTCATGCATATCCTTTGTACATATTTCTTTATGTCTTTAATTTTCATGCTTTTTAATTTCAATAATGGTGATTTTGTCTTGGAAAAACTTTCTCCAAAGACATTCTTATGCTCTAAGCTTAGGTACCAAAGGAGAGCTAATTAAAGGAAAAGATCAAAGCTAAGAATGGAGTAACGGATTTATGCTTTCAACAAGTCGATATAACTCAAATTTTAAGACACTCCATTGGCCAAGGTAAGTTCTCCTAAATTCAAGCATCTAGTTTATGTTTCACCATTTAAAAGATTTTCAAGTGTGATTTTNTGTTTCACCATTTAAAAGATTTTCAAGTGTGATTTTGTAAAGCTTGATTTAAGAAAACTAAAACCTTTTGATCATTTAAAAACCTTTGG
>OVAN01002687.1:0-32236 GCA_900406275.1 Anastatica hierochuntica
ATTTTAAGATAAGTTTATCTTATATCATATTTAAAAATAATAGATCAAATAAAAATAATAGATCAAATATTTAAAATAATTCATTAAAGATACTCATGACCTGATTTAAATAAAAAATTTTATGGAATATTTTATTTATTAACTTTTTATCTAATAATTTCGTTTTTATTTTTATTATTTAAAATAATTAATTTATTAATATCAATTTATTATTTAATTAAATANAGGACAACAAAGTAATCAACCAGTCCAAAAATTAGACTGGTGCAAACTGACTTCATAATTAATATACAAGATAACTATTATTATTATTTAACATTTTTTTTTACTTTTTTATGAAAAAATTTGGACTATTATGTGCAGGTATTAGATAAAGAAGAAAGAACAATACACGTGGTTAAGCCATGTCGGATAAATAAATGCTTCTAGAAATTAAGAACTAATTATATTTTAACATAAAAATATTTTTTCAACATATCTACATATCATATGGTTTTTAGTTAATCATATAATCGAATAACATGTGACCGAGCTGAATAATATAAATTGTATAATTTGATGTAACAAACAAACGGTCGAAAAGATTCCATAATAAGGTCGTTATTATTGTTTGGATGTTTTCATTTTTATTCGTTAATAATCAAAACTTGTCTTCTTCTTCTCTCTTCTTCCAACTTCTAAAGCTTCTCTCAATTTCAATCTCACGCATCGTTATCTTCTCCTTATCTATCTCTCTTCATGTCGATCGAATCTGAATTCAATTACCCATTTTTCGAATCAGATTCACAAACCCTAAATCTCTAATTTTGCAAATGGGTTTTGTTGAAATGGACGATCTTCTTCGATTAGGAGAAAAGGGTCTCTTTTTATCTCGGAGAAGAAGGAAATGGCTGATTTTAATGGCGGTTTCCGGCGTCTCTGGCTATGGAGTTTACAAGCTTTATCATTTACCTTCCGTCGCAAGGAAGAGGAAACGCTTCATGAAGATGTTTAGATTCGTTGTCTCTGTTTCCGAATTGATATCTGACTCGGCGGAGACGATGAGCATCGTGTCGCGAGACTTGAAGAACTTTCTCAATTCCGATTCCGATGAGATCCCTAACAGCTTGAAACAGATCGCTAAGATCACCAAGTCGAATGAGTTCACTGATTCGATCTCTAGCCTTTCTCAGGCCGTCGCGATCGGTGCGTTTCGTGGGTACAATGTTGTCGGCGATTCAGGAATCGAATCAGAGTCTAGTACTAGTGTTGTTGATAGTGTGATTGATAAGATTCTCTCAAAAGCTGGATCTGGATTTGTTTCAGTTGTTGTTGGTAGCTTTGCTAAGAATCTTGTTCTTGGATTTTACTCTAAAGAGCTCGAGCGCGGTGTGGTGAAATGCGATTCTGATTCTTCTTCTGAGACGCCTCGGTGGGTTAATTTGCTTTGCGATGATGAGAAGTGTAGAGAGCTTTTAGCTGATTGTATTCAGAGATTCACCAGCACATTAGTAGCTGTTTACCTCGATAAGACGATGGAGATCAACACTTATGATCAAATCTTTGAAGGCTTGACGAATCCGAAACATCAAGACCGCGTTAAGGACGTTCTTGTTTCGGTTTGTAACGGTGCTCTTGAAACACTTGTAAGAACATCTCACCAAGTCTTTACATCTTCAAGGTCTAATGATGTAACAGAAGAGATCAATGAAGATGGTTTCAAGACTAATGGTTCCTCTATCTCAACTACACTGGCAGTTCCGAGCAATCCAAGGTTTTTATTCGATGTAACGGGAAGGGTAACATTAGAAACTACAAGATCAATCATCGGTTTTATAATGTTGAAGATGTCACAAAGGTTCAGGAAAAGTTTCAATGTGGTTCATGAAGAGGTTGCAGAGAGAGGACGCCAAGTAGTTGGATATGTTGGAGCCAAATCGTCAGTTATATTCACCGTGTGCCTCGCGGTGTACTTGCACATCATAAGCGGCTGCGTTATGGATTCTCCTATAGGCGTAAGCCAGCATTGTTGATCCGACAATGATGAACCGATTGTCGATTTGCCGTTGTATATATAAATCTATTTTGTTAGGTACACAAGATACATCAGCTTCCTTCTCAGTATATTTGTTGTAGTTGGAGCTGAGAATAGTATAGAGATTGTGTCTGTGTATGAGCACAAACTGATTCTTATTGATGGGATATAAAGATGTAATCTTCAATCTTTAGAACTGATTCATAATCTTTCAAATAGAAGACGTAGAAGCCATAGTAATTGGCATTTTCTTAGTCGCATACCTTCTCCCAATCATCCACCACTTCTTCGCCGGAGCCATCCAGTGGTTGTTTACCGGCAGCTTTGGAACTGCTGCTTCCTTCCGCATGAGCCAATGGTTCCAACGCGGATGTGTTGGGCTTCTCGGGCTCTAGAACACTCTGACGGTTAACCGAGGTAACTATTGGTGCGTAGCTCTCTGCTGATCTCCACGCAGGGGCTTGAATATCTGTAGATGATTCTCCAATGGGGGAATCTTCAGCTCCCCAGGAGTCATCACTCCCCTGAATCACTGCTTTCTTCCATGGGTTTCCTTTTTGAACATCCCGGGCTGAGCCGCCTTGTAATTTTCCCCATGTGTTACTGAGAGATGGTGATTGCAAGCTGTTCTGGACAACCACGGCTCCATGGTATACAGAACTGTGGTCCAGCCTCCTCATGGCAGTGGCGGCTCTTGCATGGTCGTGGAACACGGCTAAAGCGTTCTTGTCATTCAGCCAAACAAGCTCACATTCACCCCCAAATCTCAGTACTAAGGCGCTGATGTTCGCTTCCCTCGGGAGATCCAGTAAGGAAACCACAAGCCCAGGATCCATATCCACCAGCGGATCAAAGGACGGTGGGTGAGGCCCGCCTGCTGAGACAGCAGCACCCCTACCTCCAATGATGCGTGTTGGCGGCTTCGACTTTGCTGTTACGTGAACCACTGTAAATCGTTTTGGCTCCCACCCTGCGTTACATATTGCAAGTTTCCACCTCTCAGCTAAAAGCCGAACAGTATCACGTTTATCTTTCTGCATCGGGCAGAATACATGGAGCTTGAGGGCAGTTGTGCTTCCTCTGGCTTTCCCAAGTACCAAAAATTTGAAGCGGTCTTCAACAGCCTGTACCCACTTCGGATCACGCCTATAAAGGTCTGAAATAATCTCTGTCATAGCAGGGTTGTCACTGTAATGTAAAGAGTCCAGATTTGGGGGAGTGATATCAAATGCATCCTGAAGAACCCGCTTACGCTCCAACTTAGCACACTCATCATCACAAGAAAGCTTTCTCTGCCCGAGAGGGATTCGGTTTCCGCTCGACTCAACAGGCTGAAGCTGCGTTGGAAGCTTCTGCAAAACAGAGGCTTCATATACAGAATCAACACGAAGATTGTTGGAGCTTCTTCCTCCAGCATCACAAGGGACTGTAGCGCTTATGCGACTACACGAACAAGTAATTGTTACTGGAAATTCACATCTTGAATCAGGACAAGGCTCAGAAGGATGGCAGAGGGCTGCACATGTGTGCCTGCAATCTCTTCTAGGAGCACCGCACGTTTGTCCACATGTAATACGCAGACTTCTTTCAGATACATTGTCACTGTCACTGTCACAAGGCTCCGCGTGACAAGTTTTTGCACAAGCATGCATGCCACACCGCCTGGTCTTTCCACAACTCTTGTTACATCTGATGTCTTTCAACCCACAAGGTATGTTTCTGAGAACCACATGACCACCAACACATTTCTTTTCGACAGGGGCAGAACAAGGAGGGCAGTCTCCAAAATGGCATCCATGCGTAGCAGAATGGCCACAAGTCTGAGGAATCGAGCACGAAAGCTGGCAACCAGGGATAGGTGTTCCACATGGCAGTGGTGGAGGAATGGAAGTTCTTCCGCATGCACATGTTAGATCAGTGAAAATCATTTCGAGACAAGGAGGGCAATGGCCACTGTGACATAAAGATTCACAGGAATGCTGCCCGCACCTTAGGTTCTTACCACAAGGTAATTGGCAGACATGTGGATCCCAGTCGCCAGATAGATCATTCTTTTTCGCATTCAAGAGAAGGCAGCACCGCTCGCTACATCTATGCCTCCCACAGTTCTTCTTACGCCCACATGGCTTACCGCACACAAACTTCTCCGTGTCTGAAGTTGTTCTGAAGCATTCCACTGTTCTGGATGTTGACCCACACCGGCATTTCTGGTTGACTTGTATTAAACAAGGAGGGCAATCACCTGCATGGCACACCTCGTTGCAAGTATGTAACCCACAAGGAAGAAGCTTCCTGCATCTGTTTAAACAAGAAGGAACTGGGTCCAAGCAACTATGCCTGATCTGTTCTTCTAAACGTGTTTCCCCACAATAGCACGTCTTAACTTTACTGGGCAGTAAGTCACAGTCCCCGCAAGGTCCAGGATGGCAAACCTCAGAACAAAAATGATTACCACATCCAAGCAGCTTCCCACAGCTAAAACTGCACGAATATACACCATCTTCTACTTTCAACTCTCCCTTGACATTCATATCTCCGCAAATGACAGTCTCCAGTTTCTTTTTGCAGAAACATGTGGCATTTACCAGTACCTGACAAGGATCACAAGGGCCAACGTGACATGTCCTTTCACATCGATGACGCCCACAGTCAAGAAGCTTATCGCAACACTGCCCACAAACAAGAACAGACCTCCGCTCAGAACATCTAGTAGTAATCATCTTCTTACCGCACGGACAGCTACGAGGAGGAGCAAACGCCTTACAGGGAGGACATGGACCAGGATGACACTGCAACACACAGACATGAGGACAGAAAACCTCTTTAGTCATCTCAGATGTTGCAAACTCTTTCTCCAGTGGCTTCCCACATGGTTCACCACATGAGTGTGGAGTCACATATGGATCAGAAGGTGGATCCTTTCTCTTTCCACAAAAGCACCGATAACATATCTCTTTTGATGATGTCAACTGAACAGATTGGCAACCTGGACATCTCCAATTATCACCTTGATTTTTCTCAGCCAACAAATCAATGGAAGTTGGTGCACGAGCCCACCTCTTGATACAATGCATATGGAAAATGGCATAACAGCTGGAGCAAGACCATATATTGGCAGACCGCCGAACCATGTCATAACAAATCATACACTCGATAGAACTCTTCACCAGCTTCTCTTGTATCTCTTGAACAAGCTGGGGCAAGTTTGGGTCTGTCAACACGATTTTCTCCTCCTTTGCTACCCTTTTCCCCTGATAAACAGCCCGGGTCCTAGATGCAACTCTTTGGCGGTTATCAGGCAAAGTTTCCAAAGCGTTATCTCTTCCTAGTCGATTAGGTGGAGGCGGACCAATGATACCTCTCCTTTGGTGCTGGTTATAAGGCCGACGACCAGAACCATTATACTGCCTTTGCAGATTAACAGGACGTGAAGCAGCAACAGCATCAAGGCTTTCTGTATTAGGAGAAAATGAAGGCTCGTTTACCACCATCACCGAGGAAGAAGCGCCTCTAGGAACCCATATTTGCTGACAACTCTGAGGATTGAATCGAGACCTGTCTCTCCTAACTTGAGAGCTCATCTTTCTTCTCAGACTCCACAAATACAGAAGCAGCTCGTCACTGTTGGAGCAATGAGCGTACTCCTACTCACACAAACTGCTTCTACACTAGAGAGAAGAAGACAATGAGAAACTACACAGATTGTTGCATTATTCACCAAACATGAAATGCGATCAAAAAAAAAATCTTACAAGTCTACAACAATCTGAAACCAATTCAAAATTGAAAACTCCGTAACACGATTTGCGATAAAATTTACTGAAATCGAAAAAGACGACCTACATTGGGTTTACAAGATTCTGAAATGTTCTTCCTTCTTCTGGGAGTTTAAAGAAAAAATAAGAGAAATTTCGGAAACCCAACAGCGAAAAAAACACATAATCTCGCTTCCAAAATCGATAAACCGCAACACAAATGACAGGAGAAGATAAACAAAGGGAAGAAAATTGGAACCTGACGGAGAAAATACGGAAGTCGGAAGAAACAGGGAACAGTCTCCGGCAACAATTTTGCAGTTGCTTTCGATTTCTCAGAGAGAGACTGTAGGAGGCAACGGAGTGAGAAGGAAAAAGATATATATATAGAGACGGAAGAAGAAAGTGCAAAACGAGGAAGACGACTGTTCAATTGACTTAACCGGCCTAAACCGGAGATTTAATTTGAATTGCAAATGGATTTGCTTAACGTGTTGGCTTAACCGATCTAAACCGGAGATTTAATTTGAGAGTTGATGTCTACTATAACTTACTTAAGAGCTGAGAGACTACAAAGATACTATAACATAACAAGCAAGTGTTGTCAGGACTCAGAATCAGTGAAGGTGGGACTCTCGAGTTCAGCCATGCTCGCGGAAGCAAATGACTCGAACGAGTCCATTGTCGAAAGCGATGAAGTTTCTATCGAATCTGAGTCGTCATCGTGAATCTCTGGGAGGACAATGTGACCTTCTTCTTCTTCGCATTCGTATTCTTCAGGTTCTGAAGCTTCCTCGGATCCCATGAGTAACCTGTTGATAGCTGACTTGGCGGCTTCCGTGAACCATTCAGCTTTCGGGAGTGAGCTGGTGGAAGAGAAGAGATACTCTTTTAGTTCATTCGACGTTGAGACCACCAAGTTTGAGGAGAGATTTTAAAAGTTTGTTCTTTTATTACCTTTGCGGGTTGATGCCTCTTGAGGAAAATATGCTGATGGCTCTATTGATCACGACTGTTGCGTGGTTCTGAACTACTTTAAATGGATAACCCGCAAACCGGGCTATCTCCACTGTGAAGTTCATGTCGAGGATCAACTGAAACATGTAACAAGATCTTCAATTTCCAACCCAAATGGAGATATGAATTTGAAAAACAAGTGAAGTTGAAGCTGATGTCCATGAGATTGGTAGATGAGTATGTTTTTACCTGTTGCAACCCAAATGGCTGAAGTGGAGTTGACTCGTCTTCGAATGCACTCCAAAACTCCTGCTCGTTTGATAGCCAGATTATAACCGTTTCGGTTAATCTAGCTAGTAAAATCTTTTGCAGCTTCTCTTTTCCTAGCAGAACATCCCCCGCAATTATCGCCAACTGTTGTAGCTTAGAAAACAATGCCTGCATGGGGAGAAACACCAATGATTCTCTTTGTTAATGAATATCAACCGGAAACTATAACACCATATTGAACAGGAGGATGATACCTGAAATGGTAAGGAAGGCAGATGCAAGTCATCTGGTGTTTCGGTTAAATAAATGAGCGCGTCTAATCGTGTTAGTCCTTCCCTAGAGTAGATGAAGCTCAAAACAAACTGCAGACAGAAGTAGTTTCTAAGTTTGTCGAATGCTTGAACCATGTGTCGTTTCCATTCTTTCAACTCTGGTGCAGAGCTACTGATAAGAGCAGCACTACTATCACCTTCTCCTTCACCGTTATCAATCTGGAGATTCCAGACTTTAATAAGTGATTTTGGTAGAAGTTCGTCGAGTATTGTAAACGCTGCTCCAAGAAGAGCAAGCTGCTCTGAATCTGTCTCAGCTCTAGCGAGCATGCTATTATCTTGAAGCTCTGGAAGACCATCCTCATCTGTCTGGCCAGGCAACGCTTTGATCAGAAAGTCGATGTACTTATCATACAGTTGCAAAATCCTCGTTAATACACTTTCACCAAAATGCAACACAACTAGATGCGTTAACTGCTCAAGTATGTCCTGAAAGAACAAACACTCGCTTCAATCAATTTATGAGTTTATAATCAAAGAAAATAGTAAAAACACTGTCAAAGATCAACTTACTTGCACAATTTGCATGAACCGAATGCTACAATCGGTCATAGTCGTATCTGAAGCGATTGCAAATTCGGATAATTCCGCCACAAAGTCAGAAGATGATTCCAAGCTCTCGTCAGTTTCAGTCAAGTCAAAGATAACCCTTCGAGCCCGTCTAAAATTCAGCTCTAACACTTCTTCGACATAAGGCCGGAATAGCACCAAAAACAGCTTAGACAAAATCAAGCCCTGTGGTTCCAACACTTTGCAATAGTTAAGACAGTCTTGAAGACATACACTAGCTGCACGCAATGCAGAAACTGTTTCGGAAGGAGATGCGTTTTCTTTAACCAACCGCACCAAATACTCGACTTCTCTCTCTGCCCATTGAACAACTTTGTTGGAATATGCAGGATAATCATCATCACCAAACATTGCTGCCGATTCTTTTGCAGCCACTGAGATGTTAGAGAAAACAAGCTTAGACAGCGTAGCGGGAAACGTGTTTGGGCAGGTTGAACATGAAGGAAGAAAGGCCTCGATTCTTCTGTGGAGTCTTGTGGCGTAATACTTAAGAAGCAATTGCTGAGCTGAAGGCCCTTTTCCAAGCTTGATCAACCCACTCAACGCATGCTTCAATTCAGAAACACTAATTGAAGGCTGTTTAGCGATCCTAAGGAGCTGATCCTCAAGAGCCGACTTTCTTTCCGTGAAAGCAGATTTGTAAGAGGACATCTCAACTGATCCTTTCAGTTCCGGGTTGCTTCTTTCCTCGGCATCCATGGCCTCAAGTGCTTCATCCACCTTATGTTCAGCCAAAAGAAGGTCCACCTTCTCCAGAAACTCAGACTTTGGATCGTTTATATCATTAGGCAACGGATCCTCGACTTCAGAGTTATCCGAGTCCTCTGCATCACCACCAGATCGCTTCCATTCATCCATCTCACGGCTAAGTCCAGCCATAAGATCCTGAACAAGAATCCCCTGGGAAGAAATATGTTTCCGTAGCTCAACCAACTCGTGCTCCATCTCCACCGCTTCTTCAGATATTCTAACACACACCAAACGTGATGAAGGTATGAATCTCGGATGTCGAAAAAACTAGCACAACAGAAGCAAAAGAGCGTTTGTATTACCTCAAGAAAGCGAGGTACTTTGTACGCATATCACCACACATGTTTTCCACAGCATCCTTTAAATCCAAAAGCTCACAGCACAACTTTCTAATTCCCTGCATTGTTTAAAACATTACCAAATCAATCCACCATGAACAATCTTTATGTTTGAGTACTTTCTGATGAACTAAAAACCTATGATGAAATCGAGGGCTTGGGAGTTCAAATCTAAATCAATCGGAGAAATTCGAAATGACCCATTTGAAAGAACGATCTCACAATGTAGTAAAATAGTTCAGAGTAAGAAACAACTCCAGAAATGTAGCGAAACAAAGAGAGAGAGTGAGAGGAAAAAGGAAGAACCTTTTCGGTGAGAGATTGATAAACGGAATCGATCTTTGACTGAGGAGTTATGCTTTCGATTGATGGGAAGTCATCTTCTTCCTCGCTGCTCTCCATGACTCTCTTTCTCTCTCACTATTCCTCGGAGTCTCAGACAGTGTTGCCGAAGAAGAAGCAGGAAAGTGATGGATTTGGACTCTCCAAGAGTCGATATAGAGAAAGACGCGTGAGTTTTAACTGTTTACTTCTCTTTCGTATATAAAACGGCACATAGTTGAACATTCACACCGACAAACGGCACAATTTCCTTATTTGTTTAACAAAAAAAAGTCTCTAAAATGTTTCCTAACCATTACCAATTTAATCTACCAAAAAATATACAAATTATAAATTTAATATTCCCAAATATTTTATCATTAATTGCTACACACGAAAATATTAAATTCCCATAATGCGCATTTGAAAATTTGAAACCAACTCAATTACCAAACTAAAAAATATGCTTAAATTGTCCATGACGATGTGGTCAAATGGTAAGAAACGGACTCATGACGCTCAAATTATGAGTTCAATTCTTACATTTGTTTCTAGAAAACACATGGGTGTGAGCCATTGCTTTAGTCTATTTGTAAATTCGCAGAGCAAACTTACCCATGGACGACTCTTTTCAAAAGATTAGTCTGGGTCTCTTTGATTTGAAGTTATGCTAAACATATCTTAATATGATAAGCATTGATTGAATCTCCCATTAACATTTGATTTGTAACATTAGCAAAACACAAAACAAAAACACACATTTGACTTATTATATTTCTTTTGTCCAAATTTGACTTGTAACATCCCTTATTAGCTAACCATTACATTTATGAAACTTCTGCAACTAGAAAATCAAAATATGTTTACTTGTTGGATACAATTTTCTTATTAGATTTCTATTTATGGAATCTAGAACCCACACTCAACCCATCAGTACAAAACTTGCAAGAGTACTTACTCCATAACCATATCAGTAAAGACTTTTTCTTCCCCTTCGTGTAACAATCTTGATCATCTCGAACGTTTCTTCTCACGCGAATCGGGCTATTCTCTAAGCATTTCCTATAAGCTTCAAGAAAAGGGTCAACATCTTTCTTCCTAAAACTTGATAAATATGGCCTCAAAGTACTCTTCGAAGGCGTGAAAGGACAAACAACAAGAGGACTTTGCAACACTTCTTCATGATCAGTATACTCGACATGAGGACATGGAGGCGGCGCAAGCTTCCATTGTAGTTGATCACGACGACCACTTTTGTTCTTTCTTGAAACTCCAGGCTTTAGCTCCCATGCAAAGGGAACTTTGGCTTTAGAAGTTTGATCAAACTCATGATTGTTTGGACTAAGCATAATAAGTTCGTTCGTGTATGAAGATTGAAGAGTTTGGTCTTTTTAAAGTGAATTATCCGTTATGGTCTACGTATATACATAAAATTTTATTACGTAAAATTTGATTTGATGTATGTATATTCACCTAATTTTTTATTAATATATAGTTGTAATGATAACATCATTAGGAATCGTTTGGCTATATATATATTTTTTTTTCCGGCGGCTATATATATATAACCTCTTGATTCATGAATATTTATTAATAGTATCATTTGTCTTGTACATATATAACGTACTTGATACATTTTAACAAAAATTAAGCATAATGTTTTGCATATTTAAAATATTATTAATAGAATGAATACAAGTGTTTGATTACCAAGATGGGCCAATACTACAGCCCATTAATAGTAAAACTGAGATGGGCCAATAACACAGCCCACAAATAGTAAAATAATAAGAAAATTCAAAAAACGTGAACGGCAGGATTCGAACCTGCGCGGGCAGAGCCCACATGATTTCTAGTCATGCCCGATAACCACTCCGGCACGTCCACTTTTTGTTTAATATACGAAACAAAAATTTACTGTATCAATATTTTAGAACTCGCTAGGCGCTAGTCAAACGGTGAAAGGGTGAAACGGTGAAAATATAAGAAACTAGTTTTTGGATTATTTTGATATTTTTAATTTAATTTTTATAAATATATAATAAGTTTATAATTTTAAATTTTAGATTTTTTGACTTGTTTTTAGTATTAAAAATAACTAGTTTATATAATTTTAGTGATTATAATATATTTTAGTTAAAAGTCCAATTCCATAAGTTAATTAGTGTAATGCTTTAAAAAATCGGACTGCGGAGGAAATTAATCGAACGACCACCGCCTAGCGTATATGCGGGGGAATAACCGGTCTAGGCGGAAATTTTAGAACAGAGATTGTATCTTTTAATTATTAACTCTCAAACAAAGTCCCAACGTATATAACACACGATTCTAAAATCTTTAAACTAAGTCTTATAGTTATGTTTAACGAAAAAGTTTTATAAATCGTTGAAATCAGAATCATATAAACACATAGTTGCTCATGTTAGAAGAGGACATACATAAAGTCACTCTCTTATACCAAAGAGTATTGATTACTAATTGGATCAAATCACTTTGCTGAAGAATGCTCTTCATGAAAATTAAAATTACATAAACTGTTTATTTGAAACGTAACATATATTCTCATAAGCAAAAACGAACATAGAGTGAAAATATCACCATAGGAGATAAAAGGACACAGCATCAAAGACGGTAAGAAAAACACATAATAAGAAGCAACAAAACCGAAGTAGTGACACTATTGGTTTCTTTGATGATCAGAGATTTGAATTGTTTCTTTAAGCAGTGACAACTTTGTCCTTCGCGGCATGATCTCCTTCAAGCTGGCTCAAATTTCCTTTCTCCTTAATCAGCTGAATATGATGGTGCTTGCAATAAAGCTTCCCTTCATGAGCTATATAATTCGAAGGACTTATCGTGCAACCTCCATGTGTACATTTGAAACAGCTTCTATGGTACAATGTACCATTCACCGACACCTTCACAATGTCCACATTATAAGTTATGAAACAATGTAGCAATAATCAAAGATTCTAATCTTATAAACCATCGCAATAACAATGTTTTCAGCTTCTGGTTTAGGCAAAAAAGAGAACAGATTTGGGATACCTTCTCAATAGGATACACGGTTTTGTCGCAGCCAACGCATTTTTCTCGTGTTCCAGCAAACATATTAGACACTTTGTTTCCAGCAGGTCTCTGTTCAAAACCATCTCTTAACATCAAAATGTTAAAACTTCAAGAAACCTCAAGAACACAATCAAGAAAATTACCTCTCCTTCTAAAGGCTTATCTGGTTTTCCAATCTTTGGTGTTCCTATACATAAAGAATCATAAAAGAACAAACTTTAAGATTCATAATTTCAAAAGTTTCCACATTTATGATCTGTTTTTTCTAAACTTTTCTTTATTACCTTCGAAGCTTTTCTCAAGACTTCCTGTTCTCTTAAAGTTCTGATCAAAATGTGGTCTACAATAGAGAACTCCTTCAAAGGAATTGTAATTGCTAAGCTGTGTTCATCAACAAGAAGAGCCAATAAAAAGAACAAATCAAAATCTTTTAAACCAAATCAAGATTCATTTTCACACTCACTTCCACAAAAATCAAAACTTTCTGGTCTTCTTTATCAATATCTACTAGATCCACTTCTTAGGTTTCAAGAAGAAGAAGAAGAAGAAGAAGAAGAACCTTGAGAGTTCCTTTGCAATGGTGACATCGGAAACAAGCTTTGTGATAAACCCGGTTATCGGCGGTTAACTTGTCAACGAGATAAACCGTTTTGTCACAAGCCATACATTTTTGAGTTGTTCCTGCAAACGCCATGTTGTTTCTTGTAAGAGAAAGAAGAAAGCTCAATGTTCTTGAGAGAGAGATAGAAGAAGAAGAAGATTGTTAATTATTGTTGTTTGGTTTTGTCAATAAGAGGGACCAAATATATTGAAAACCAACATGTCTCTCTTCTTTTTAAATTTTTTTTAAAAAAGCAAACTCACTAAAATAAAGCTGTTTTTTTTTTTGGTCACGAAATAAAGCTGTATAAAATTTGAATTTTAAAAGATAAAACAAATTTGAAATAAAGTTAAATAACAACATAACAATTATATATAAATTTGTAATTTTCCTAATTTAAATTCAAATAGCTGGGTTTTTTCTGACAATTTTTAGCATTGGTTTTGTCATTAACTAATAAAAAAAACAAGATAAATGATTAATAAATAAAATTTGTACTATAAATAAAATTTCAAAAAGCTTTTTTTTCTTGTCTTAAATGATTTTTGTCCAAACTTGAAGTAACAACCCATCAATATCTGTCTCCTAGATATTTTTTGACATTTACTCAAAATGTAAATCTAAAATTTTAGACTTAAATAGGTTAATTAGAAAATACATGCAGTGGCTTGATAATGGCTTAACATTTACACCATTTTTTCTCTCAAAATAGTCAAGAAAATGCTTTAATTTTTGTTTAGGTTTAAGCTAAGGAACAAGAATCTTTGTTTGGTTTTAGATAATAATTAAAAACTATTATTGGTTATGGTGAATTAGTTGGAAATAACTAAATATTCTTGTTTATGTATATATATAAGTTGTGTATGTGTGTATATATCAAAGTATATGAAACATGCTTTACCATAAAGGCTTTTGGTGAGCTGTAATATTGAAATGATTGGTATGAACTATGAAGGAATAAGTGATCATTATGATACCTAACAACTTTATTATTAAATCAAATAACTAATATTATTTTTAATTTGTTAATTAATATTATTTTTAATTTGTTAATTAATACTATAGATGTAGAAGCTTTTTGGTATAGTAATCGACCAAGGGTTAGTTAATGTTTCTATACCAGAAGGTTAGAGGATCAATTCCCCGGAGATGCGCAATTTAATCCAGATTAATGGAGACAGACTTATAGAAGTCTCCAGCGTGGTGCAAGCGAGAATCATTCATCATGTCAACAGATGGAACGGGAAAATTTGTCCGTTGAAATATTATTTTTGTAGTTGTTTTTCTAATAGGAGTAGTAACCCAAACTATCAACAACAATTGATACTATAGATTATACAAACCAATTCTTTATCATATAGTTTTCAAGATTTAGCCATAAATTTAGATTAATGGGCCTACTCATTTGTCTTCATGGGCTTTCTTCGAACCCTAATCCAAGGCTTTCAAAACAAAATTAAATATATCATTTCAACGCCAAGGGTTTAAGCGACGAGCCCTAATCCGTTTTGCCTCCGCCATGTCTCTGTGTCGCCTCCTCCGCCGTTATCTCTATACCACCACCGTAACTACTAGCCGTAGTCCGATTCCGATCTCGTCACTCCACCGTCGCATTCACAACGTTTCGATTTCCGGTGAAAATGAAGTTCCGGAGACGAACACTGATAATAATCAAGCGACGGAGACGAACTCAAGCCTTGATTCAATTGCAACCACTGATCCTTTCAAAATCCAGATTCCTCCGAATCATTTCCCGCCGATTTCATCTCCTCCATCGATTCCGCAGCGAACCATGGGGTTCTCTTCTGCTGAAGAAGCAGCGGCTGAGCGTCGCCGCCGCAAACGCCGTCTTCGAATCGAGCCTCCTCTCCACGCTCTCCGTAGGGATCCTTCAGCTCCTCCGTCGAAACGCGATCCAAACGCGCCACGGCATCCGGATTCAACCAGCGCACTCGTCGGAGCACGGCTTAACTTACACAACAGAGTTCAGTCACTGATCAGAGCATCAGATCTCGACGCTGCGTCACGGCTCGCTCGTCAGTCGGTGTTTTCCAACACTCGACCCACCGTGTTCACCTGCAACGCTATCATCGCTGCCATGTACCGAGCCAAGCGTTACAGCGAATCGATTTCTCTGTTTCAATATTTCTTCAAGCAGTCTAACATCGTCCCTAACGTAGTCTCCTACAATCAGATTATCAATGCTCATTGTGATGCAGGGAATGTGGATGAAGCTCTTGAAGTCTACCGTGAAATATTGGCAAATGCTACTTTTGGTCCATCCTCTGTTACTTATCGAAATTTGACTAAAGGTTTGGTTCAAGCTGGAAGAATCGAAGAAGCTGCGAGTTTGTTAAGAGAGATGTTGAACAAAGGTCAAGCTGCGGATTCAATGGTGTACAACAATCTGATAAAAGGGTACTTGGATCTTGGCGATTTAGAGAAGGCGAATCAGTTCTTCGATGAATTGAAAAGTAAGTGTTCGGTTTATGATGGGATTGTGAACGCGACTTTTATGGAGTACTGGTTCGAGCAAGGTAAGGATAAGGAAGCCATGGAGTCTTACCAGTCATTGTTAGATAAGAAATTCAGAATGCATCCACCGACTGGTAATGTACTTTTGGAAGTTTTTCTCAAGTATGGTAAGAAGAGTGAAGCTTGGGCTCTGTTCAATGAGATGTTGGATAATCACGTTCCTCCCAACATCCTTTCAGTAAATTCGGAAACGATTAGTATAATGGTCAATGAATGTTTCAAGATGGGACAGTTTGCAGAAGCGATTGATACGTTCAAGAAGGTAGGAAGCAAGCCTACATCGAAACCATTTGTGATGGATTATTTAGGGTATTGTAACATAGTCACAAGGTTCTGTGAACATGGAATGTTAACAGAGGCTGAAAAGCTCTTTGCGGAAGGTGTGTCTAAATCCTTGCCTCCTGATGCTCCGAGCCACAGAGCAATGATTGATGCTTATCTCAAGGCAGAGAGAATTGACGACGCGGTAAAGATGTTGAATAGGATGGTGGATGTGAACTTAAGGGTTGTTGCTTATTTTGGTACGAGGGTCTTTGGAGAGCTGATTAAGAATGGTAAGCTTGTTGAATCTGCAGAGATTTTGAGTAAGATGGGAGAGAAGGAGCCGAAACCAGATCCTTCGATTTACGATGTGGTGGTTAGAGGTCTTTGTGATGGTAGTGCACTTGACCAAGCCAAGGATATAATTGGTGAGATGGTCGGATATGGTATTGGGGTTGCTCCTGCGTTGCGGGAGTTTATCATAGAGAAGTTTGAGAAAGCAGAACGTCGTGAGGAGATTGAGAAGACATTGAATTCGGTTACTCGGTCAGTTAGAAATCCTGGGCAATCTGGTAGGACTCCACCAAACATACCCCCAGTGTTAGGAAACACACTAGCAGCTCCGCAGCTTAGAAACAGAGCCCCATGGGAGAGCCAACAGGCGGGGATTCCTAATTCAGGTTGGGCCAATGGAAATGCAGGTCAAACAGCAGGAGGAACTTCCATATATAGTAATGGCCAGAGTCCATCTTGGTCCAACACTTCGGTGAACCAGCAGCAGCAATTGTGGTCTAATCAGACGACAGGGCAATATGAATCATCATGGTCGAGTCAGGCACCGGGATATCAACAGCAGAAATCTTGGTCTCAGCAACAGGGGTGGTCAAGTCCTGCAGGTCATCATCAACCATCGGCTAATCAGACAACTGGTCAGCATCAACCATGGGCTAATCAGACACCTGGCCAGCGGCAACCTTGGGCTAATCAGACAGCGAGCCAGCCGCAACCATGGGCTAATCAAAATAATGGTCATCAGCAACCAAGGGCTAATCAGAATAATGGTCATCAGCAATCATGGGCTAATAAGACAGCTGGTCAACAACCGTGGGCTAATCAGAACAGTGGTCATCAGCAACCGTGGGTTAATCAGCCAACCAGCCAGCAGCAACCGTGGGCTAATCAGAACAGTGATCATCAGCAACCGTGGGCTAATCGGACAACCAGCCAGCAGCAACCATGGGCTAATCAGACAGTTGGCCAGCAGCCAGCATGGACAGGGCAGCAGAAACAGTGGTCTAATCAGACAGCTAGCCACGAGCAGTCACAAGTGGGAAATCAGGCACCGTGGTCAAAGCCTTTAGACGGTCATCTTCCACATCAACAAGAGCCAGGGTCCTCCAATGAGTGGCAAAACGGAGTAGTAAAAAAGGTAGTTGAATTGAGCAACTAGTTCCACAAACTCCGACTTCTTCTGTACCATCATCCTCCGTTATTAGCCATAGTAACTTGCCTTTTGCTTTGTGGTTTGCAAATTTTTGCAAACTTTGGTCTTTATTCATTATGAGTCTACATCATAATAACCTTATACGTCTTCTGATCATTGTATGTCTTAAAAGCCTCCATTAGCTTCTAAAGAGCATGGAGTTCAAAACCAGTAACTTTCAAATAATAATTTCATTTCTCCAAAAGTCGATGCAAAAAGAAGATAGTCATAATCTATAACTAGATTAGTCTCTGCAAGGTCGGCAGAAGCAAAACTCTTACATACAAAAAAGGCTCGACCTTTACATTTTTTATCAAAGAAGACAAAAGGAAAAGCTAAATAACAAAGAAAAAAGAGAGTCCTATGTGTATATCTCTTAGAAGAATCTCATCTCATCTTCATCCTTATAAAAGTAAGGAAAAAAGAAGAGAAAGAAAAATCAGTCAAAACCCCATCACAGTATAGCTCAAGTTCATAAGAGGAGCTAAAGCACTTGGAGAGAACTTCCGAGCGAAAAGGAAGCATAAAGAAGTTGGCTCATCATTGTAAAGACAATCC
Organism: Anastatica hierochuntica; assembly: GCA_900406275.1. NCBI lineage: Eukaryota > Viridiplantae > Streptophyta > Magnoliopsida > Brassicales > Brassicaceae > Anastatica > Anastatica hierochuntica. The sequence goes on from OVAN01002687.1 coordinate 17,815, forward strand.
GTCTCGTTTTTTCGTATTGATTGTAGAAACGATTCTGTGATATTAGCTGCAGCATATGTAGCTGGATGCGGACCACCTATAGACCAATTGACCCACGTTACACTTCTGTTCGCGTTCATTGAACCGTGAAACATGTTCAAGAATGTCGGGATGTAATGCTCATCGGGGTAACAAGCTGGCCTGCAGAATTGTTTGAACAACGAGTAGTATTTCGTGTCTGAAATGATGTAGATGGCTAGTTTACGGTTTACTTCAAACCACTGTGACCCTTTACGCCAATGATGGAGTTTGATATCTGGGAGCATCTTGCGGCTGTAACGACCACGGCCATAGCGTGTTGGCTCATCGTAAGAGTCCACAAAGCTGTAAGCAGAGTTGATTAGGTAAGTGTAGACAGTTGAGAAGTTGTAGACAGGGACACAACTCTCAGAGAGAAGAACAAAACGTTCGTTTGAGAAGTCGAGTAATGCGTTGGCCAGAAGACGCTTCTCTGCATCTGTCAATAGTGGGGATCCCCATTCAACTTTCTGAAAAAAACCAAAGTATAGAAAAAACATAAGAAACCAAACACATTCTTCTGATTTTGTTATCAGTGAGATCTAACATGAGAACTACACAAGCAATCCATGATTCAACATTTGTTTTTAATCTTTCCTTGAACTAGTATGTTCCCACTATCACAGTCCTTGTTCTAAATTCAGCTATGCTTCCCATCTTAGCATAATTACGCATCGAACTTTAAAGGCTTTGTAACCGCACGAAGCTGCCTAAGATAGAGATGACCAACACAAACAATGCACCAGAGTAACAAAGCTTTATCTACACACAACCTTGAAATAGATGCAGCTCAAGAAGCATTGCAAGAACAATATAAAAAGTTGAATCCCAAGTACCTATCAACTACCTCAAATCGTCTCCTAAATACGCAATCACGCGCCAATGTAACTTAAATTCCCTCATGCCGGTTAAATCTACATGTTGTTCCTCTAAAGCACACAACTTTTTACCAAGAGAGTTCATCTCAAAAATGAAATTATAATGTTCCCATCTCTAAAAGGGAAGACACACAATACAAATCTCTCTACTTATCCAATATTCATTTCTTGTATTCTAAGGTAAACCACTAATGGAAACTACTTAAAATGCTCTGTTCCAATCAGCAAAGAGACAACACTCACTTTACTGCATCAAACACGTACCTGGCTCGGAATCTGCCGGCCGTAAAACGAAGAATCACGAGACACATTCATGTCGTATCCCGGAGGCGTATGAACATAAACCGATAAGTACTTCTCATTGCCTTTAAAGAACTTCTCCCAAAGAGGAAGCATAGGCAAAGGCCCTCTCGTCAGAAACATGAACGCCACTTTCGGAACCCTATCGTACGGATACTCTTCCTTCACCGGAACCATCGAAGCTCTCCAGAAAAGCTCTTCATCACTCATCCCATGGCTTAGATTCTCCGGCCGAACAAACCCATCAATGCTCCAACAATCCCGACGCTTTGTCTTCTCCGCCGCCGCCTTGACTCTTCCTCCCACGCCGCCTCCGTCGATGTCGTTGTCGTCGCAATCACGGTGGATGACTGTGCAATTGGAGTAATCAGGGGTCGAAAATTGGAGATGGGCCGTCGAGGAGAACATCGTCGGCAAAGAATTGAAGTAACGATCGATGTGAGAGCTTGCGGCGAGGCCGATGATGATTCCGGCCATGAAGATTAGCAAAAAGGAAAGCGTTTGAGCCAGTTTTAGTAACCCAATGTGCTTTTCTCCTTCTTCTTTCTCACCAACTCTCGCTCTCGCCATTGTTAAAAACTCAAAAATCAAATCTTCTTCTTCTTCACCCAAATAAACACACACAGTGATGTAATGATCTCTCCGGGAAAATTCGACTGTTCCCCAGAAGGAAAAAAAGTAACTTTCAGCGAAACATCTTGTGCTTTTCAAAGATCCATTACCATCAAAGGTCGAGACTTTTTTTTTCTCCCTAATCTGTAACAGAGGATCAAATCTAAAGGAATCAAACAATTTTGGTAAGGAAAAAAAAATCTCTGGAAATCTACTTCGAGGAAAATAAAGAAAGCAGATGACTGAAACAGATCAAGAAATTAAATTCGACGCAGAGAGAAGAAGAAGAAGAGAGACATAAACAAATCTGTGGTCTTTTGTTCCTAGTTGTGTAAATCATGTGAGGTTGATTTTGATCTTATATATACATAAAACAAAATATTAATTGGATTATGCAATTTTTAATTAAGATTAATTTTAATTATGTTTAAAAAACTCGCAGATCTTGCCAGGTGGGCAGATCCTATTGGTTATAAAGTTATTGGGCCAATGGCCCACGTTCGATTGTGACGTGGTTTAGTGCTCGTCAACTCTTTGGTCCGACATTTAATTTTTTGGAAAAAAAGTTTATAGATATTCATTAGTCAAACTTAGAGATTATCTAATTTTTAAGAGTTTTCAATATTTTATATTTAATAGCTTTTACCATGTACTAAATATTCAACCGAAAATTAAGTTTTATATATTTACAGTATTATTAAGCCAATCATATATGAATAAAAATAAGTTTTAGTAGATAAAATATTTCTTACTTTTTTTAGAATAATTTATTATTTTTTTATGCTTCAATTTTTTTTTTAAATTGTGTGTTTAACTTACTAATTTAACGAAAAATGTTTGTTCCATTTTCTAAAATATTATATTAATTACAAAAGATATTTGATGTAGAAAGTTCAGTTAATTAATTACACTAATTAAAATTTTCACTCGATCTATCAATTTTTTGGAAAAATATATTTGAATGAAATGATATAATGTTTATTTTACGATTTTTTCTGTTGAATTCGATTTTATGACTATGAATCAGATATTGTCGATTCGATAAAAAAAATTTTACAATATTTTTTTTATTGTAATTTAAGTGAATCTAAAAAATTAACAAGTTAGTAATACTTACAGTTTTGAAGTGATATCAATAAGGTTAACAAAAAATTTTGGCGCATTTATATTTGGTGGAAAATTCTAGAGGGAAAAGAAAAAGAAGAGGCACTTGAGTTTTTTTGATCAGAAAAGAAATTAGAAAAAAAGATATTTGTATTTTTTTTTTTCTGTAACTACATTAATTTGAAATTTGAATCTCGTCCCTTGTCTTTGAGATTCTTACGTTCTTCTACTATATGACCTTGTCTTTCCCAAAACTGAGACGGACGAAAAATCTTTAGCTTAATACCATCACCACCGATTCGATATATTCCGGCCATCGTCTCGCCGGAGAAACGAAGCCGCCTGTAGCTTCCGGTTTCCGTTTTTTTGGTCAGATCTAATCGACTGACTCCCTTCTTCCTCCAGATCTCTTACTTTGAATCGGTTACTCGATCTCGATCCGCGGAGGGATTTTGCAAGTCGGTATGGAGGCGATCGATGAGTTGTCTCAGCTCTCAGATTCGATGAAACAGGCGGCGTCTCTGCTCGCCGACGAAGATCCCGACGAGACCTCTTCTTCAAGGCGCCCTTCCACTTTCCTTAACGTTGTAGCCTTAGGAAATGTGGTCAGTTCTTCGCTCTCTCTCTCTCTCTCACTGATCCTCGGTTTTGGCTTGTGTTGGTTTTATCATGTGTTCGAGTGTTGATGTTCGATTCGATATCGTGGATCTATCGGATCTAGATTAGGCTTTAATCGAGTTTTCCTGGAACCTAGAGTTTTGGTAGGACACAATAAATCATCGATTGGAACTTGTTTTGTTGTGTGTCTCTCTAATTAGTGGATATATGGATCGATTTGGTGCAGAAGAATCATGCCGGAGGCTGATGTATTTTGATATTTGTAACTTATCTCTTTTTGCGTTACTGCTGAATCAGGGAGCTGGAAAGTCCGCGGTTCTAAACAGTCTAATCGGGCATCCAGTCCTGGTAAGTTGTACATCGATTCTACGGGAGTATGTATTGGTTATTGTTGGCTCATACCTTTTCTTGACATGATACTGACCTCTGTTGTGTCTGCTACACCTTACTATGGACAGCCGACGGGTGAGAATGGTGCAACACGGGCTCCTATAATAATTGAATTGAGCAGGGAGAGTTCTTTGAGCAGCAAGGCAATTATCTTGCAAATCGACAATAAATCTCAACAAGTTTCTGCAAGTAAGTCTCCCTCTATGAACATTTGCAATTTAGCAATGGTATGTGAGGCTTTTTCGGCATGTATGATCTAAACCGTTCGATTTATCTTCACATCATATTAACAATGTGTTCGACGTGGGTATATTGCAGGTGCTCTGAGACATTCTCTACAAGATAGACTTAGCAAAGGAGCCTCAGGGAAGAATCGAGATGAAATAAACTTGAAACTTCGTACGAGCACAGGTAAGTTCCTTCTTACTTGCACAATCATAAGTGGCATGGCAAGCCTATCTACTCTTCAGTTAGAACATTCGTAACTAACCTAAGTTGGGTGGATGTATAAATCTTCGATATGAACTGGTCAGCTGTAGGATCTTGCCACCCCTATATGCAATCTAGTCAACTGGTTTAGAGCTTATAGCTTAAAGTTAGTGGGTATAAGATAATACATCTAACAGAGCTTTTACATAAGTAGACTCTTTTCAACATGATTAATGACATATAATCTGCTTTTTCTTAGTGTCAAATTTTCTTTAATCGTCATAACTTATTACCTTTAACTTTTGCATTTCAGCTCCACCATTGAAATTAGTTGATCTGCCTGGAGTGGACCAGAGAATTGTGGACGAGTCCATGGTGAGCCTTGGAACTTCTTAATGCCTTTGTTATCCTTATTAATCTGCTGACAACGACAATACATAAGATTTCGCCTATCTCTATTGGGTTTCCTAATTCCTACTGAAGTGCTAACACAGTTTCATTGTCATATTTGTCCTTTTTTTGATATTTTCCTTTGTTTCTTGGATCTCTTTGCAAGCTTTCCGAATATGCACAACACAATGATGCCATACTGCTGGTTATAGTGCCTGCTAGCCAGGCATCTGAAATTTCATCATCCCGCGCCCTCAAGATTGCGAAGGAGTATGATCCAGATAGTGAGTACACCAGTATTTCCTTTACGATCTGTCTTATCTTATAATCTTTTACTATTTTACACTTAATAATAAATGTTGATTTACCAGTCTATTGCCAATTCAATTTGCTTAAAATACTCATTAGCTTTCATCACTCCTTTCTACTTATAGGTACTAGGACAATAGGCATTATTGGCAAAATTGACCAGGCAGCAGAGAACTCGAAAGCCCTTGCAGCCGTTCAGGCTCTTCTTTCAAATCAGGGACCTCCAAAAACAACTGACATTCCATGGGTTGCTCTTATTGGCCAATCCGTTTCAATCGCGTCAGCACAGTCTGGAAGTGGTGAGAACTCCTTAGAAACTGCTTGGCGTGCTGAGAGTGAAAGTCTTAAGTCCATTTTGACTGGGGCTCCACAGAGCAAGCTTGGGAGAATTGCCTTGGTGGACACCCTTGCTAGCCAGATTCGTAGCAGAATGAAGCTCAGGCTTCCAAGTATCTTGTCTGGGTATTGCTTCTCTCCATATAGTTATTTTCTTCATGAATGTCATAATGTGAAAGTTGGACCATTTTGTTCACCTATATAAATTTGTTAATAGTTAAGGAGATACTCACATCTAGGCTTCATAGAGGCAAACTATATTTTTCCCGACCTGCTGTCTCCTAGATTAGCAAATATACCAATCAGTCTTCTTTAGCCTCCGTAAACTAGATTTCCGAGCTTTTATTCACAGTAACAAAAGGGAAAGGAATTCAGTGAACAAAATTACACAAAATGTTAGAACTATCCAACTTCAGTACTTACTTTCTGAAAATGATAAGTCTATCTTGCAAGTTCGCTGGTAGTGCACTGTTAAGTGTGGAGTGACATCTTTATTTTTTTGTTTTTAATTGCTGTTAGGTATATGACATTGGTTACTTGAATGCATATGACTTTCAAATTTGTTGTACAGGCTCCAGGGTAAGTCTCAAATAGTGCAGGATGAGCTGGCGAGGCTTGGTGAGCAGCTAGTTAACAGTGCTGAAGGTACAAGGGCTATAGCTTTGGAGCTTTGCCGTGAGTTTGAAGACAAGTTTCTTCTCCATTTGGCTGGTGGTGAAGTAAGTACTTTCCTACATAAGTAAACTAGATTTAGTCGGAAATTCAAGAATATAGTGAAAGAGAGGAACTGTTCAAATTTTAGCAATCAGCCTTTTTCTGATTTCATGCTAGTGTAATAGAAACTCTCTTGCTAACCTACGTTTAAGATCACATTACACTGTTAGGAATCTCATGAATCAGATAGTGGAGGTTTATGGTATGTGTATAAGCCCATCTGATTGCTTTGAATTTACATTTTTTTTGTACTTGTCTGTTTTTAGTTTATGAGGTGAAGCCCCTTTTGTAGTTGGTGAATGTTTTCCTCAAACTTTTTTTTTGTTCAGGGGAGTGGTTGGAAAGTCGTTGCAAGTTTTGAAGGAAATTTCCCTGACCGTATCAAGAAGCTTCCATTGGATAGACATTTTGACTTGAACAATGTTAAAAGGGTGGGTGTCTGCTTCATCAAAATTTTCTGCATGAGACTTGTTACGAGACTGAACTTTACAGAGAGATCTTTGAATTTATCAGGTTGTTCTGGAGGCAGATGGTTATCAACCTTATCTCATATCTCCAGAGAAAGGGTTGAGATCGTTGATAAAGATTGTCCTTGAGTTGGCTAAAGAACCGGCACGACTCTGTGTTGATGAGGTGTGCTTATAAAAATGTTTTTTTTACATACGTGCAGTTGGATTGAATTTTAGAAATTAACTGCATTGTGAACTGGTCATGGCTCGTGTCACTTTGACATTAAATTCTTCGTACTGTTGTTGATATACTTTACTGTAGATGCAGCGATTACTTTTTTTCCTACTCTAAAAATCCGCGTCCAGGTTTCCCTTCTGTCTTATTTCTATGTAAAGCTGACATGGTCTTAAATTTTGATTAGGTTCACCGAGTTCTTGTTGACATAGTTTCAGCCTCTGCAAATGCTACACCTGGACTCGGGAGATATCCTCCTTTCAAGCGAGAGGTAATAATGTTTTTGTGGTGCTTTCTTCAGTAGCATTTTATCATTTGGGTAAAAGCTGTTCCATTCTAACTAATCATCAACCAGGTTGTAGCCATAGCAAGTGCAGCACTTGATGGTTTCAAGAATGAAGCCAAGAAAATGGTGGTTGCACTAGTTGATATGGAGCGCGCTTTTGTACCACCTCAACATTTTATCCGTCTTGTGCAAAGGAGGTATTTTGGTTTGCCTTTCTTTGCATTTTCTGTTTGTGTTCTTAATTGTTCATGACTGAAAATCATGTCTCGTTCTGACGATGCACTGTATTGACTCCATCAGAATGGAAAGACAACGTCGCGAGGAAGAGTTGAAAGGACGATCTTCTAAGAAGGGACAAGATGCAGAGCAGTCCCTTTTAAGCAGAGTATGTTTTCATTCCGACTCAATCTGAATCCATGTAGTGGACAATGCTTTCTATCATTTTACATGAAAGCATTTAATGTAAATTCTCCTACCTGCATGTTTATCAGGCTACTAGTCCTCAGCCAGATGGGTCAACAGCTGGCGGTACCTTAAAATCATTGAAAGACAAACTTAGTCCGCAAGATAAAGAGACGCCTGAGGTCTCTGGTCTGAAAACTGCTGGACCTGAGGGGGAGATAACAGCAGGTTATTATCCTAATATATGTCTACCCAGTTGCTATCGAAAATATTTAAGCTTTTCTCTTACATTGCCCGCGATCCCTTACATTGGATGATTTTATTGCTGCAAAGCTTTTCACTTAATCCAACTTGCATGATTTCTCCATGTCTTTTTCTTTTCTGTCACTTAAACCTTGATAAAGTAATTTCGCTTTTTATCTAGGGTACTTATTGAAGAAAAGTGCAAAAACAAATGGATGGAGTAGGCGATGGTTTGTTCTGAATGAGAAAACTGGAAAGGTTAGCATTTTGAAACATATATCCTTCAGGTGTTGATCCAAATATTTGCAAAAGAAAAAGCACTGTGTGCACTGTGATCAGTTGCTGACTGTACCATTTACCTTTTTTCTAGCTTGGCTATACCAAAAAGCAAGAAGAAAGAAACTTCCGGGGCACTATAACTTTGGAGGTATCTTTCCCTTCCTAAGCTTTATTCTCTGCCAAAAGTGAGTTATAATTAGAGAAGAGATGAAAAAAATATAATTTAGAGAAGAATAATGGTTTATATTCACCTTGTTATATTCTCCCACACTGGTTCCTTCATGGAGAGTGAGTTGTCTTGTGAAGCTTATGCTTCAACTTTTTAACAGTACTATTATTATCGACGAGAAAATATGGATGCTCTATAGATAAACATTTTTTAATCCACTCAGGAATGTACTATTGAAGAAATTCCTGAGGACGAAGTAGAAAAGTCAAAGAGCATGAAGGACAAGAAGGCAAATGGACCTGATTCAAAAGGACCAGCCCTTGTATTTAAAATAACCTGCAAGGTTCCCTATAAGACTGTACTAAAAGGTACACAAACCAATCATTATCAGATTTTGAACCTCTTAATCTTCTTTACGCACTTTTATAAGCTTTCCCTCAAACTATTGTGTCGCAGCTCACAATGCTATTGTGCTTAAGGCTGAGAGTGTAGTCGATAAGAATGAGTGGATTAATAAGTTGCAAAAGGTTATCCAGGCTCGTGGAGGCCAAGTGGGCAGTGTTTCCATGAGACACAGTCTTTCGGAAGGTTCACTTGTGAGTCCCTCATGTCCAGCTTTTATAATTAATCTTCTTCATATTATGTTTCCTCTCCCTTGTATCTATGCTAGATACGTTCACTAGTCTTTTCACTATCAATTATCACTATGAAGAAGTTAGAAATGGACTTCTCTTAAACGTGACACAAGTTATGTTTGGCAGTTAAAGTATTTGTTGTTTATATTCTTGTGACACTTATGTTTTTAATTGGATGTAATTCAGGATAAGATGGTTAGGAAACCCATCGATCCAGAAGAGGAACTCCGGTGGATGTCCCAAGAAGTACGGGGTTATGTTGAAGCTGTTCTTAACAGCCTTGCAGCCAATGTTCCAAAGGTGAACTATTCTTTACTTTAAAGCTCAAAATTTTCTTGTCCATCTGTTACAGAGATTCCTCGGTCGTGCCCCTAACCAAGGTGAATTTCACCATGAACAGGCTGTTGTTCTTTGTCAAGTGGAGAAAGCAAAGGAAGACATGCTGAATCAACTCTACAGTTCTATAAGGTTCAATATTATTTTCCTTCTCCGTGCATAATTTCATTTCGGTTGCGGTGTGCTTATCTGTGCGCTCCTGTCTTTTGATCTCTAGTGCAATAGGCAATGAAAGGATAGAGTCATTGATTCAAGAGGATCAGAATGTCAAAAGACGAAGAGAGCGTTACCAGAAACAATCCTCTCTTCTTTCTAAGCTCACGAGGCAGCTTAGCATTCATGACAACCGAGCAGCTGCTGCTTCAAGTTATTCCGACAATGGTGGCTCTGGTAAATTCATCCACCTTATTCTTTTCTAAGCACGATAAATAGTTCTTCATACGGGTGCACGATACAGTTTTCACTTTTGGGGTTTCAATATGTTTCTAATTGTTGTATCACTTGACCTACAGAAAGTAGCCCAAGAACAAGTGGAGGTGGTTCTTCAGGGGACGAGTGGATGAATGCCTTCAACGCCGCTGCTAATGGACCATCGGACTCATTGTCAAGGTACGGATCCGGTGGTCACAGCCGTCGCTACAGTGACCCTGCTCAGAACGGTGATGTAGCATCACCAAGCTCTGGTAGTAGCAGTCGCCGCACCACCCCAAATCGGTTGCCACCTGCACCACCGTCGACCGGTTCAGCTTACAGGTACTAGAACCTGAAGAAGAAGAAACAAAAACCGGCCGAAGCGCATCGAGTCCCGTCTTCTGGGACTAAGTTACTCCCTTATTGTTCTAGTTTAAGACAGTGATTGGATGAAATTGTACTACTTGTTTTGTCTTCTTTGTAGATAGACACACATATGTGTTTGCAGCTAAAAGAGTTTGGTCTCATGAGTCAAATGTCTGTTTGAATTTTGTTTGTTCCACTTTTTTCTATTGACATCCATTTTTTGAGCACCCTGTGATGAAATGAATTTTGTACTTGAGATACTTATTAGTCTAAACCTTTTGGTAAGTTACTGAATTTTAAATATTGGAGTTTTATTTAGAATTTCATAGTGTGTATAACCAAAATATAACCAAATTACTCAGTAAACGTTTAAATCAAATCCAATTTTCCCCAAAAAAGACTTTTAACTGACTAAAACTAAATATATTTTACAAACGAGTGTTGCGACCTTTAGATCACACTGGTCTTCACCGTTCAAGCTCTCCTTCGTCTTCCTTTGATCCCTCAGTATATATAGGAGTCTGGTCTTGCGAGTCTCGAGACCTTTTCTTATGGCGATAATGTCTCTCTCCCCGAGTTTCGTCTCTATCTGACTTTCCCCCGTCGCTAAATGAACGGCTTACATTCTCTCCCTTTCCATTTCTCGAGCTTCTTCGGTCTCGTTTTCTTTCCCTGCTTCGATCAGAATCATGATCTCGGGCCTTGTATCTATGTCTCTGTTTTCTTTTGTCCCTATCTTCATCCGACTGATACTCTTTCGGAGGACTGGTCTCCACGCTTCTCTTCCTTTCATAGTATCGAAAGTCTGACCCTTTATGTGGATGATATCTACTTTCAGTTGAATCTTCCTCGGGCGAATATCTTGAGCTGCTTCTTTCATGCCGACGTTTCGGTCTTTCTCTCTTCACCTTATCACAAACTGTATGAGACTTATCATGTTTCTGACTCTCTTCTTGATCAGCTGATGAACCTTCCCTCTTGTATTTTCTTGATCTCTTATCAGAACTAGATCGATGTGTTCCTTTGTCCTCTTCATCGTCCAGCCGTTCATGAACTTCTGAATCTGAGCCTCTTCTGCCATAATGCTTCGAGCTTTTCCGTTTGTGACCCCTCTCTCTCTTGTTATAGTCATCTCCATCAGGAGAATCTTCATCAGTATACCTCCCATTGCTTCTCTTCCTTATCACCCGATGTCCAGGAGAATGCTCGGACCACTGGCTTTCACGATTCGATGTGTCCTTAGCATACCGTTGCTCTTTATACATCTCCCTCTCTAAACTACCGTCTCTAGTACTGCTAGGACTTTCATCTCCATCATAACGGTTCTCTTCGTGCCTGCTACGCTTGTGTCCGTGAGTATCGCCATGATTCTCACGGTCACGGCTCCTATAAGAAGGCTTAGATCCAACGTGATCATGGTCCCTGGATTTAGATCTTCTCGAAGGTCGCCTGACATAGAAACAAAACACATGAGCATGACGCCCCTATAACCAATTTATGCAAGAAAGACACTGAGAAGTTAGTCAAAGATTAGGATCCTTAAAGGCCAGATATCCGATAGACATTAAGCTACCTATGTGAATCTGTTGATAAATCCGATCTTAAATCATTTAACGACCCTGAGTATTCACGCTCCATGTGATTCAAATATTCATCTGAATAACCAAATAAAGCAGTCATTTTGTGAATCCAGAATCTTGGAGGTGGTTTGTCATGGTCAGCCCATTCATAGTCTCCACCGGGGTTTCGGAAACAATGAAGAAAGTTGCAAACTGATCCACGAGAGCAAGTCTGCAAATAGCCGAGTAAAATCATGAACTAGAGATAAAGCCAGAAAATGGAATCTCAGGGCATGTACCAGATGAAGAGTCATACTTTAAGCCTGGACTTCATGTATTCCCCACATATGGCAACTTTCCATCTTGAGATGTTGACAAATTCGCATTTCACCTAACGAAAATGTGCAATTATCATGGATAGCAATAGCATGCCAGTAAGCTGGAAGCAATAAGGAACCGCGTCATTTTTCTAAGGAAAACATTTTACCTGTTTACCAGCAAAGTATCGGCCATTTATGTACTGGTAGGCAAGGATAGCTGATTCCATGGATCTGTAGTGTACATATACATTGCCCTTCAAGTGGAACGAGCCATTTCTACATACCTGAAATGGACATATAACTTTTCTTGAGAAAAGAGGGTACGAGAGAATGACAAAAAGCAAGTTTTATTTTTAAGTGCATGATGTTCCAGTTGCTCATTCTAAAATGTTAAGGGATGCAGAGAACAACTAGTTTTCACAAAGGATAGCCAAGTGTGTCTTGGAGGTCTCAGAAACCAACATTCAGTTCAGTATAAAATGAAATTGAAGGCTGATACTAAACAGTAAAGAGAGAAAGAAGGAGGAAGGAAGAGGATAGGAAAGTGAGGGAGCAGAAAAGAATTGACATACCTTGAAGTTAATAAGCTCTCCAAACTTCAGGAACTCCGTATGAACATCTTCATAAAATTCTTCGTAGCAACGTTCAGCCTCCTCATCTGTATACTGCAAGGAAGACGGGAAGAAGGGGAAGACAGTAAACTGTAGTAAGTGACTAAAAGCAAAGAAACCTGCGAATATATTGCATGTGAGGTCCAATAGTTTTTATATCAAACAAACGAGGATAGCAACAGCCCTACGGACCTATAACTGCATTGGTTCATAATAGCTAATCTATCAATCAAGTAGGATACATAGAAGTGAACCGCAACTCCAACCCCGCAAAGGTTATAATCATGCACCTCCATTGAAGGGCATCCATCAATGTCTGATGTAAGTTAAAGAATATGGTAGCAATATAAAGAAATAAAGAGAGCATACAGCAAAACAAAACAAAAAGAGGGAGAGGAATTGTAGTCATTGAGATTCAGATAATGAAAACCGAGAGTAGAATTAATTATTATCAGGATACAAGCATCACGAGATGACAGCGATTACAGACCTCAAGCCCCTCATCCTGTTCCCAAGCAATGCCAGGACCATTATACATGTTCTTCATAAGTAAAGTGCACGATTTATCAGGGTAGAAATGAACTCTGCTACAACGCGGACCAAACCGACAAGCTCCAGTCTTTAAATGGAAAGGACAATGAGCTTTATCCTGGGCATGAGAGAAAAGATAACTTGAATAAGCATAAGAATGATAAACAAAGAGTAAAATCAACTCAACAAAAGGATACAACAATTACCTGCTCAGTTCCAAAGTTGGGTACTTCTTGTGCAACGTTGTCCAGAATCTGTTGAGCAGAACTAGCATTCTGATAACTGAAAAAAGCTTCAGTTCCCGGAGGAGGTAGAGGGTTTGATGTAGGCCTGTCAGCAATCTTCGAAACAAACTCTACATTAGAACTCTAGAAAGAATACCAAATACTGACGATGGTATTGTTCACCTAAACGATGATCAAGTACCTCATTTCCATCCACATGGACTACCGATTTCTTCGGAACTCTCACTTTCTTCTTTCTGAGAATGATTTCGTTTCCTTGAAATATAATTTCTGGAGGCCCTTCTTCGATATATTCATATTCACCATCCTCATCTTCTCCACACTCATCATTACCACTAGCCTGTCAAAAGAAGCAACACAGGTTATGTAAATGAAGGTCATGGATTCAAACTTAAGATCTCCTTCAACAGCAAACAAAGGGAAGCTATATACAGCAGCATCAACACGATATGAAAATCCAAGCAATGCTCATTGATTATCAACACTTTTGTGTTCTAGTTCTCATAATATTCAGAAATCAACATCAGACATAGCACTACCTCAAGATTTATCGAGTGGTTTAGATCTTTCCAACGCTTCTCTTCCTCTTCTCGCTTCGCTTTTTCTTCTTCCTCTTTCTTCCTCTTCAACTCCATAGCTTCTCTCCAAATTCTCTCGCTCTCCTCGAACTCTTTTAGCTCCTTCTCTCTCAACCGCGCCTCCTCTTCCTCGATCGCCTTCAGCCTCTCCTGTTCCGCCGGATCGTTTAATTTAGCCTCCATCTCCTCTCTCTCCTTCGCCGCTATCTCCTTCCTCACTTGCTTCCTCTTCAATTTCTTCATCGCTTTTCTCTTCTCCGTACGGCTCATCTCCGCCGCTTTCTCTTTGTTCTCTTCAAAACCTTCCTCTACGCTTTGCTTCTCCATTGGCCGTTGAAGAATCACTGTCCGCCGAGAATCCAATAGACGGTAAACAGAAGAAGCCATCGTCGCAAAGACTCGCTTCTCTTTTTAAGGTTGCGATTTCGGTGTAGATGAACCGAACCCGAATCATGAAAACCAAACCAAACCATAATTACTCGGACTTGGGTTAACCATTGACCGAGTGATACTTAAGTATCCCAAAAGTAAAGACATTAGAGCAACTCCAATGGTAATACTACCATTGGAGTTCTTTTCTAAATTTTTATTATATTTAATTAATTTGTAAATAGTTAAGAACTTATGTTG
>OVAN01002688.1:0-25000 GCA_900406275.1 Anastatica hierochuntica
TGCACTTTTGCGACTATTTGTTGTTTACTCGTTAAATAATCGCTATTTTGCAACGTTTTTCAGACTCCTGGTTATGGTCGTAATTTAACGACTATTTTACCTTAACGCATATTTTCGTCGTTAAAGTGTCGTTATGTTGACGTAAAACGGTCACTATANCTACTGATACGGTCGCAATAAACAGTCGCAAAAAGACAGTTTTCTTGTAGTGTGTCTTGGATGGCCCGAAGAAAGGCTAGTATTGGAGGAACTCCACGAAGGCACACACAGTTCCCACTCAGGGGGCAGAAGCCTCACCTTAAGGACACAAAGAGGTGGTTATTACATGTCAATGTTAGCTAACGAAGCATAGCTCTACACACGAAATTGTGTGTAATATCAGGTGCACGCCCAGGTAGCGAAACTACCTCTGGAGAACATGAGACCAATAAGCGCGCCATGGACTTTCGCAAAGTGGGGCATGGATATTTTCGGAAAATTCCCTAAGGCGCCCTTGAAAAAGGTTTTCCTATTGGTCATGACAGATTATTTCCCTAAATGGGCGGAGGCAGAAGCGCTAAGTCATATTATATATGTACAAATACGAAGTTTTCAATGGAAAAAAAGATTTGCATATTTGGTGTTCCCACAAGAATGTCACGGTCAACGGGCCCCAGTTCACTAGAAATGACTTCAGAGACTTCTGTAAAACTTGGGAAATTAAGCTTAGCTTCGCCATGTCTTGTCATAGCCTGTCGAATGGCCAATCTGAATCAAGCAGTAAGACAATTCTCTACATGCTAAAGAAAAAGCTTAATTCAAAAAATGGTCTATGGGTCGACGAACTCCTTGGTGCACTATGCGCATACGTACAACCACCAAATCGGCTAATGGTGAAATTCCCTATTATGGCACGGAAGCAGTCATTCCAACAGAAATTAGCATGAAGATAGCGAGAACCCTTTGCCATTATGAGGAAACCAACGACGATCTAATGGCCCTAGATCTAGACCTAACTGAGGAAAGAAGGGAAGCCGCCATGGTACGAAATTGGTGCTACCAACAAGAAGTAGCCATGAGTTACAACATAAAGGTCAAAATGCAAACTTTCAAGCAAGGTGACTGGGTCTTACGAAGAGTGTTCGAGAACAACAAGGAGAAAGCTGCAGGAAAGCTGGCCCCGAGTTGGGAAGAACTTACAAAGTTATTTAGGTATGGAACACAGGGGCATACATATTGCAAGACAAACATGATAGAGAACAACCAAACAACTGAAATGTCCTCCACCTCAAAAAATACCACTTCTAGGTAAAATAGCCTTGGCGTTCGCCTTGGTTTTTCTTCTTATAGCCAAACGATGGCCAACGCTTTTTTGAAATCAATTATTTAATAAAATATCCTAACTATTCTTTTTAAAAAGAAAGAAAGAAATTACGGGTCTTAGAATACATTTTTGAAAAAAGAAAAAGCAACTACTCACATAGTGTAGAAAACACTTGTGACTATGTCCTATGGGGGATAAAGGGTATAAATTACCCATAGGAAACTCCAAGGACGTAAGCTAAGGCCATGTACCCACTAAAACCATGCAATGCATACAAGCTCGTAACCATGGTCCATATAATGCGGAAAAGCTCCTAACCATGGCTAATGTAGTGCATCCAAACTGTGCGAATTGGTCAAGCTTATGGAATAAGTGTACTTCTTTCAATCCAAGTGTGTAGCCCATAGTCCTTGCCCCTAACGTAAAGGGTAAAACCTAACGTACCTTAAAAGGCCACCAACCCAAGAGACTACATGTCCACCAAGGTCATGTGCTCACATGTGTAATGCCTACCAAGTCATGAACTCACTAAAGGCCAATACCACTGGTCACAGACTCTGGTCCAAGGACCATGTGTCCACCAAGGCCATGTGCCCACAGGTTTAGTGCCCACCAAGTTCGCATAACTCCTTTTAACTAACGCCTATGAGTGTTTAAATCTTTGATTGCAGAAAAATACTAGTTTATTTACTGTAAAAAAAGAGTACGAGAAAAAAAAAAGTAAAAAAAGTTGTTAGCGATACAACCATGGCTTTAAAAAAGAACAACAAAAGGAGTTTTTGAAAAGGAGGGGGGGTGAAAAATCATTCAGCCTTCGATTCCAAGGTTCCTCCTAATGGACCAGCACAAGACTTCTTATCAGCTAGGAGCGACATTAGCGTGGTTGAGTAGTCAGGGGGCTACAGGCCAGGCTCCTTCACCTGTTGTGTGGTGACCCGTTGGTAGGCAATTTCAATCTGCTCCAAGTTCCATTTCAAATGGTCCCTTAAGAGCAGGTCCTTGACCATCTCCCAACGAGCAATGGCAAATGCACTTTCTGACATAATGTCAAGCAAGCGCTCCATGGTTGTGAGTTCACGATAGTGCTCTGCAACTTCGACCGTGTTTTCTCTAGCTGTCTCTCTACATACTCCTCCCTGGTTTGAGAATCAGCTAGATTCCTACGAATGATCTTAGATGATGCCTCTGAATCCTAAAGACTCTTGATTGCTTCATTCGCCTTCCAACACTCACTCGTTAACTTTTGCTCTAAGGATTTCAACTTGGATTAGGACTCAGAAACCCTACTTTGATCTCTGGAGCTCTGCTTTTCTTGAATGAAGACATCAGTGGCAAGCTATATAAGAAAACAATCAAAAGATGATGTTTTGGACAAGAATTGACTTTGGAATCAGAGGAAAGAGACGAACCTGCATGAGATCAAAGTAGATGTCCCGAGGAGAAAAATGCTGATTCTCGATCAATACTGATAGATCGTAGGATATCAACCTTTCCTTGAGTGAATCCCTTTCCGATGAATCCCCCATCGATTCAACCCTAGATCTTTTGGAGGCTGGAGTCGAAAGGATCTCGGTTCTCCTTGGATTGTTGAAACTTGGAACCTATGGCGCATCAACACTGGGAGGGGTGAGGCCTTGAAGCATCGGCGCCGCCGCAAGGACCTTGGCTAGTCCAGGAGACGGGGATCCCTTATAAGAAGATGCTTTGTCCATATCTACCATCAAAAAGAATCGCTAAGGCAAAATGCATCAAGAGTCATACAATTCATACATTCTACACTAACGAAATAGTTCACCAGGAAAGAAGACTTACCATAGTGTTGAAGTCGACGGTAGCGTAAAGAGGTGATGGTTTCGAAAGAGACGTGATGTGACAAATCGAAGAAGACAAAAAATTATGACTTTTCGCTTCCCCGCCTATTAAACCCTATCGCAAATGGTCCTAAATCATGATGGCCCAAATATCGCCATAAGATCTAGGCCTTAAATTCCATAATCAGATACGACCTGATAGCGCTGGCGGATTTCACCAAGGTGACAATGCCCTTTTTGGAGGTCCAAAGGGCAAGCTTAAATTTATAAACCAAAAGCAAAAACCCAACTATTCTCACAAGAGAACGGTGTCGACTTGTAGTACTTAAGGTATCGTCCAAATGATTTAAAGGAATTGCTAGCAAGAACCTAAACAAGGAGCATACACTAGCGATCCTAGTCTAGGGAAGACGATTTAGATGGGGTGTCACAAGTCTCAACGAAATCTAAGAATAAACATATATGAACAGAATGAAATTGCATAAATAAAGATAATATGAAAGCAAACAATAAGTAAAGTGCAATAAAGAAACAAACTTAAAGTATAAACTATGATAAAGATCGAATCTTGAGATGTAGCAATTGGTTCGGGGTCGTTCTAGAATAATAACGGACTTTGCCAAGGCTTTATCAAAGGATTAAATCTATTCCTAGGCCAAGGATCCTTTCTTAGTCGATCTATCCATTGTCATGGAGAAGATCTATTCACCCATACACATTGCAAGGCTCCACTCTCGTGTTTTGCCTATCGAAACATGTATGTGATAGTAATATACAAGTCCTTCTAGCCATTTAACACCTAGGTACATCCATCTCTCATGAGCTAAGATGAGAAACATAGACTTTTTCTCTTAAGCATTTCATCGAACACTTTCTAGTCGTCTATGAGCAAGCAACGAACTTTCAACGATCTAAACAAAATCTAGTAGGAATCTATGTCAAAATATAGCCTAATCATCCATTACAATCCTAGACCTAACCCTAGCCTACTACATCTCAAGATTTTTAAAGAATCTACTCGCTAAGATTCATGGAGATACAAAGACAAAGTTTGGGTCTTTAAGCTCCCATGATCTTAGATCTAGAAAATACAAGAGAGAGATAGAAAAGAGAAACACAAATCTTAAATTAAAAGATCTAGTGCAATGCAAGTGTTTGATCTTGCAAAACAAAAGAAAAGAAAATAAAAGTTGATAAGAGTTGCAAAAGATATGGTCTTGAGAGATAAGAGGGTTTATTTATACTTGTATAGGGTTGAAAAGTTGCCCTATAGAACTTTCTTCACGACTGTGCAAGCCACTATCGGTCCCATGTGGCTCACTATCTACCACATGACCGACAATGGCATGCATGGGATAGAAACTTGTTTCGTGTTGCCCATTATCGGTTCTGTCTGGCTCACTATTGACCATGCTAGCCGATAGTGGCATGTGTGTGCAGTCTTTGGCTTCTTCTTTGCTCCTTTGATGGCTCCTTTGCTTTCACCTTTTCCTCATGTATCTAGCTCCTCTTTCCCTTTATTTCTTTACTTCAAAACCACCTTGAATCCATCGATTAAGCCCCCTTTGAGCCACTCCAAAGGTTGTACCTATAAATGCAAAAATATGTATGCATATGCAACAAATCCTAAAGCTAGACTCTAAACTCAAATAGATGAATTCTAAGAACATAATGCAATATTTACAACCTAAAAGTAACAAAAAAAATAACTAAAATGCACATAAATATGCATGAAATATGTATACATCAACTCCCCCAAACTTTCCTTTTGTTTGTTCTCAAGCAAACAACAAAGACCAATCCAGAAAGTGAGGTTTAAAAGCTGGAACTCAAAACCAAGGTAGAAAAGGAATGCTTTATGTCCAATGTCCTAAAGACAAGTATAATGGTGCAAAGATCATCTAAGAGTCTATGTATTACTCAATGATCATCACAAAACTAACTCGTAGAATCTAAGCTAAGCATCCATTAACAATCCAATAGCCAATTCCTTTTTACATTCAATTAAGCTTAGGTCTGAGTTCTTTACTTATAGGCAATACATCTCATCCATTCGGTTTGGTTCTTTAGAAATGGTTTTTGTGTGAAGAAGTGTTTAAAAGAGTGGGTTCACACAATTTTTATTGGTTTCTCTCAACAAGTAATGCAAGACAATAGGCAAAAGCAAGGTGGTAGCCGAACAATTTACACATACAAAGCATTTACTTCCTCTAATTGTTCCCACCCAATGATTCCTAAAAATCAAGACACAATCTTAAGGTTTTTCCCATCCTAGCACTAGAAACCATAAACTTTTATTACTTAACACACTTTTTCTTTCTTTTTTTGTAGACAACTGAGATTCTTAAACATTTTCACTTCTTAGCTCCTAACCTTCTTTTTGTTCTTAGAGCCATTATTCTAATCATTTTTAGATTCTTTCTTTTCTTTTTATAACAAGGGTGAACTCTCTAGATTTTTCTTTAATGTCTAAGGTTAGAACTTATACTTAATTCTAATCTCTAGTGTCTTTTTATTTAATTTCTAAGGAACCTAATTGTCTAGCATCAACTGATACTCCTCATTCGCTGCTTCAATCCACTTATCCAAGATGAAACTACTCATAGCCTGACGGAAGTTGATAGGGTCATCTTCCTCATGTTCCATTAAAAATACTATGTAATCATCTTGAATAGCATTTTTCCTTACTCTAGTGGACCGCCTTAAAGCAACTTGATCTTGTTGCATTAGCTCCTGAGGATTTTGAGTTTGACCTTCATGAGCGATATCATCAAAATCATGAGTTAGAGGAATAACTTCAATATCAACCTGAGGAATAACTTCAGTATCAACCTGAGGATCCAGATTTGCTTTATCCAAAGCAACTATATGAATCGGTATAGAAATCGGAACCGATTCTTCCTCAAAGATGATATCCCTCACTTTTTTTCTCCCCCCAAACTCAACATCCTCAAAGAACGTAGTTGTTCCCGTCTCAAAAATATTCTTTACAGTGGGATCATAGAACTTATAGCCCCGAGATCGCTCAGAATAACCAATAAAGTAACCGCTAATAGTTCTTGAGTCTAGGTTCTTTTCATATGGCTTAAAAGGCCTAGCCTCAGCTGGACATCTCCATATCCGAAGATGCTTTAGACTAGATTTTCTGCCAGTCCAAAACTAATAAGGGGTTTTAGCAATTACTTTAGTTAGTGCCCTATTAAAAATGTAAGTTGCAGTCTTTAGTGCCTCTCCCCAGAGTGATTCAGGTAAGGTAAAATGACTAATCATACTCCTCACCATGTCTTTAAGAGTGTGGTTCCTTCTCTTAGAAACACCATTCATGTTGGGAGACCCATGCATAATGTACTGAGGCACAATTCTGCATTTTCTCTAGGTATCTGGCAAATGGTCCTGGACGTTGTTCACCTGAACCATCANCGGTCTTGGACGTTGTTCACCTGAACCATCATATCTACTGTAGTATTCACCACCACAATCAGATCTGAAAAACTTTATTCTTCGGTTAAGTTGGTTCTCAACCTCAGCCTGAAACTTTTTGAACACGTCCAGAGACTCCGATTTTTCATGAATAAGAAATAAGTATGCATATCTAGAGTAATCGTCAATGAATGATATGAAGTATTGTTGATCGTTCCAAGATGGAGTAGGAAATGACCCACAAATATCTGTATGTATCAACTCAAGGACTTCTGCAGCTCTATATGCACCTAAATTCTTATGTTTGGTCTGTTTTCCTTTAATGCAATCTACACAGACATCATAATCAGTTAAGTCAACAGAAATCAATATACCATCTGACACAAGTCGCTAAACTCTATTTCTAGAGATGTGACATAGGCGTTTGTACCACAGAGTTCTTGAATTTGCATTTTCAAACTTACGTTTAGTGCCCCTTGATTCAACACTTAAATTTTCCTCATTAGAGTTTAAAGTGTCAAGCATATAAAGATTGTGATCATCCAAAATTTTATCGGTTCCAATTAGAACTGAATTTAAAGAAAAAGCAGCTTTTCCATTCCTAGTTTGACAAGAATAACCGGATCTGTCTAAATAAGGACCGAAAACCAAATTTCGTCTTAAAGGCGATACAACCAAAGTGTCTTTGAAATCTATAAAATAACCAGTACTAAAAAACAATCTAAAATGCGCAACTGTCTCAACATGCACCGGAATCCCATTAGCCACATGAATGCGTCTCTCAGCATCAGTTGGGTTTCGGTAGCTCAGGCAACCCTGAAGTGAAACACTCATGTTAGTAATAGCAGCAGAGTCTAACCACAAAGTGTTTCTAGATACTTCAACTAAGTTCATTTCTGAACAGACCAACGCAAGGAACATACCTTTCTTAGCACACCAAGCGTGATATTTTTGGCAGTCCTTCTTCATGCGGCCACCCTTCCTGCAAAAGAAACAGGTATTCTAAACCTTATCCTATTTCTTTTGGGTGGAACCCTTAACAACATCATTCTTAACAAGCTTGAGTTTCTTTCTTTTGCTCTGACCCTTAGAGGTGTAAGCCAAATGAGCACTCTCAGTCCTTTATTTTTCATTCTATCGTCCTCTTGCACACAATACACAATGAGCTCATTAAGAGACCACTGCTCCTTCTGTGTGTTATAACTAGATTTCAATTGATTGAACTGAGGAGGAAGAGAGTTGAAGACAAAGAAGATGAACACTTTAGCCGGAAGCTCAGTCTTAAGTGTCTTGAGCTTTGACTGAATGTTGGACATTTCGAAATGTACTCCCTTATGTTTCCATTGTCGTGATACCTCATCGTATTAAAGCGATGCAAAAGCATGCTTATTTCCGCCTTATCACTTCTTGCGAAGCGCAAATCCATTTCGGCAAGGAAATATTTGAGATCATTTATCTCTTCACCACCTCTGAAGGTTTCTGGAATGGTATCCTTGATGATCATCAGACCAATGCGATTGGAACGCTCCCACTTCTCATAAACAGCCTTATACTCAGCAGTGCTGATATCCGTAGGAGAAGCAGGTTGTTCCATCCTCAGCGCAAGATCAAGATCCATACACCCGAGAACAAGCTTAACTTTACTTTTCCACTCAGTGAAGGTAGAACCCATAAGCTTTAGAATTGATCCTATGTTGATAGATAGAGTAGCAACATTTACTGAAAAGAGAGAAAAAAACCTAATTAATAACTCTCTAACCGAAGTAGGTTAATAATAAATATTAAACAATAGTACATATCCCATCCAAGATACCAAATGTACATTAATATCAAGTCTTTGGACAATAATATTAACTACTAGCGGTACTTTTGTTGTAACGATCAAACACTGACAATAATTCATGATAAATAATAAATCTTCCTTTGGGCTGATTTATCATTCACATGTTTAAATCCATATAATTGTCACATGTTCACCATCACAAGTGTATGTGTATTTCGGTCAAATAATAAACCTTCCTTTGGGTCGATCTAATATTCGCATGAAAATACACACACATATATATCTAAATTTGGCCAAATATAAATCTTCCTTTGGGCCGAATTATATCTGCATAAATTTATATAGATACATCATTTAATATTTTTCATGGAAAATATCTTCAAGAGAGGTCTTCCTTTAGGCCGACATCTTGATTTAGTTAATCCACTTCTAATATTAAACTTATACAATCAAATTTATTTATTAATTTAAAGCTTGATTTTTATTCTTGCACAGACCTATAACAAATGGTCTGAAGGTTCTGAATACAAGAAATTAATGTGGCAGATCGAATCTGGTCAACTACAGAATCAGAGGCATTGAACGGTTTACTTAATTCTCTAGCAAATGGGTTTCATGGCCCAGAACTCTTTATTTTATTTTATTTTGTTTTATTTAATCAAAATTAAATTTAGACCGAAAATAGAAAACCCATAACAAAAAAAAATTGAAACGAAAATGTTTCAATCATTTTCTCCACCTATGAGTTTCGAACAAACCCTAAAAAACAAGTTGAACAGTAGCCGTCATGGCTAAACCCAGATCCGAAAAATTTTACTCAAAATTTTTGATTTTTTTTCAAAAAATTCAAACAGAAAGAGTTTACTCAATTCTCTAGCAAATGAGCTTCATGGCCCATAACTCTTTAATTTCTTTTTTAATTTTTTAATTTTTTAATTCAAATTAAATTTGGACCTAAAATAAAAAAGTCCATAACAATAAAAAAATTGAAACGAAAACGTTTCAATCATCTTCTCCACCTACGGGTTTCGAACAAACCCTAAAAACAAGTTGAACAGTAGCCGTTAAGGCTAAACCCAGATCCGAAAAATTTTACTCAAAATTTTCGATTTTTTTTCTTCGAAAAATTTAAACAGAAAGAGTGAAATTCTTAGATAAATATTATACATGAAAAAGAAAAATCAACCAAAATACTAAAACTAAACATGCAAATTCATAGATCTAACACAAAACAAAATCATAGATCCCAAAATACTTTATCTAAGTATAAACTTTAAGAAAAATCAGATTCAACAATCTAATATTTTCACACAAAAAATTAATTTCGAATTTATTAAAAATAATAATAATAAATTCAAAATTCATGAGATAAAAACTTTATAATCAATCAGAAACTGAATATGGTGGCTCTGATACCAATTGTTAGATTTATTTAATCTATAAACCTTAAACCATATCAGTTCCTGATTAATAGATCGAGAGCAGAAGCGTACCTGATGAATTCATGCTTAGGAATCCGAAAGAATTAGGAAATGGATCTTCCAAAGCAAAGCCTGGATGACTTTAGTTCTCTGGTGATGGGGATGCAGAGAGTTTCTATATTTTCTGTTAGGGTTGCTTTGGGGACCATAACCCTCTATTTATAGAGAATCAATTTCTAGTTCGGCCCCTCATCAAACTAGAAATTGCTAAAGGTATCCACATATTAATATTTCATAACACTTATGCCCATAACCTTTCCTTTATCAAAAAGTGACCACTATAAAATAGGTTATTTAATTAATGGCACTAACACATTTAATCTTTAACATATTTGACATCACCTAATGAGTCTTACAATATAGACTTTAGTTCATACAATGTTCTTTTATGGTCTAAAATCTTTTAGCGGGTATAGACTTTATATCATAAAATGTTCTTTTCTAAAATCTTTCAGTGGGTGAAATTTATTCAAACAATGTTCATTTTTTGTCTAAGATATTTCAGCGGGCAGACTTTATTTCATACGATTTTTTGTCTAAAATCTTCCAACAGGTGCACTTTATTTCATACAATGTTCTTTTTTGTCTATAATCTTCCAACGGATATACTTTATTTCATTCATTTTTTTGGTCTCTATACTATTAATAGGGACATACGAAACGAAAAATATTAAAAACCTTTATTTTGTAAAAATTTACATTATATGCTACTGGAAGGAATATTTTTTATAAACAAACAAAAAAGTCATTAAGGGTAAAATTGAAAGAATATGAGGTTCGCGTGTATTTAAATGGGTCAAGTTTGACCCGTTTTAAAATTATGTATTTTTAAACTAAATTGGAAAGATACAAGAAATTATAAGTTGGTCAGATGGTAAAAAGGTAGGTAGTTTACAAAATGAACGCAGGTTCAATTTGTAGAATTGTTTTCCGTAATTTTTTAATTATTATAGTTGTCGAATAGTTCCACAATATCTAAGAAGCTTTGTAGACGTCCAAATTTAATTTTTTAGTTTATTATGGTTTTTTGGACCGTTGAGTAATTTAAATTAAATAAATTATAAATATTTTATTTTAGTAAAGTATTTTAATTGATGAAAAATTAAAATATTTAAATAATTTTTTCATTTAAAGTATAAAATTAAATGTTTTGATTCGATTGAAAATAAATTTTTAATACTTTAAACTTTGTCGAAAAGTTAAAAATATTTTAAAACTTTAGTTTTATCAAAATAGTAACAATATTTTGCTAAGTTTCATTGCAAACATAATTAACTTATTTTTTATTATCAAATTTAATAAATGCAATCAAAATTTCAGAATTAAAAATCTCCTCAAATAAAATCCACAACTATATTGGGTAGCTTAAATAAAAAACATTAATTTAAATGTATTTGTACAATTAAATATGAAAAGTCTAAGATTAAAATCTTACTAAATCTAACATGTAGAATCAAATCAACTAATATAAGAATATCTAAAATATGAAATAATTAATTTCAATCTTTGCGAGATATCAACAACTATTATAATTAATTCATGAATAATAATTAAATAAATTTCAATTCGAGTAATTGAATAAAAAATAATATTTTTCTAAAATAAATAAGAATTTCAATTTGATCTAAATATTTCAGCAGATAGAATTTATTTTTACCATTTTTTTCTAAAATCTTTCAGTAGGTGGACTATAGCTCATAATATTTTCTTTTTGGTTTAAAATCTTTCAACGGGTAAACATTATTTCATACAATTTTTTTTGTCTAAAATCTTTTAGTTGATGGACTTTATTTCATACAGTGTTCTTTTTTTTCTAAAATCTTTCAGCGAGTAGACATTATTTCATATAATTTTTTGTCTGAGATCTTTCAATCAGTGGACTTTGTTTTCATACGATGTTCTTTTTTGGTCTAAAAATTTTTAGCGGATAGAATTCATTTCATACAATATTTTTTTTGTCTAAATTCTTTCTGCGGGTGGACTTTTGTTCATACAATGCTCTTTTCTGGTCTAAAATCTTTCAGCGGGTAGTCTTTATTTTATATAATATTCTTTTTTGGTCCATAATATTTCAGCGGGTGGACTTTATTTCATACAATGTTCATTTTTTCTTAAATCTTTTAGCGGGTATACTTTGTTTCATTCAATTTTTTGTGTAAAATCTTTCAGTAGGTGGACTTTATTTCATACAATGTTCTTTCTTGTCTAAAATTTTTCAAACGGGTAGACTTTATTTCATACAATTTTTTTGATCTCTTTACTATTAGTCGGGAAGTACAAAATGAAAAAATATTAAAAAACCTTTATTTTGTAAAAATTTACATTATACACCATTGGAGGGAATATTTTTAATGAACAAACAAAAAAATTCATTAAGGATAAAATTGGAAGAATCTAAGATCCACATGTTTTTTAATGGGTCAGATCTGACCCGTTTTAAAATTAGATATTTTTAAAATAAATTGGAAAGATACACTAAATGATAAGTTGGTGCGATGGTAAAAGGGTAGGTAGTTTACAAAAGAACACATGTTCGACTTTTCAGCTGGAAGACTTAGTCTCATATGACGTTTTTTGTCTAAAATCTTTCGGCGGATGGACTTTATCCCATACAATGTTCTTCTTTTTTTCTTAAATCTTTTAGTGGATAGACTTTATCTCATACGATTTTTTTGTCTAAAATCTTTCGTCGGGTAGACTTTATTTCACACAATGTTTTTTTGTTTAAAATCTTTCGGTAGGTAGACTTTATTTCGTACGATATTTTTTTGTCTAAAATGTTTCAACAGGTAGACTTTATTTCAAACGATTTTTTGTGTCTAAAATCTTTGAGCGGGTAGTGGGTATGCTGCAGTCTAAATAGAAACCAAGGTGCAAGCAGAAGGGTATTGTTCTTGCAGCCGCAAAGAAAGAAGAAGTTGCTTCGCTAGGAAAGATTGGCCTTTTGGCTATAAGATTTGAGCATGCATAGGTGATATGGGTAGAAACTGTTTCAGAGTAAGAGGACAGGTCATCTGGAGTCCTACTCTTCTAAACCGAGGACTAGAGCTTCTCCTTGGTTGGGTGATTGAGCTGGCTCCTTCACTATTTGATTATCCAACCTATCTTTATAGAAATGAGCAAATCTTTCAACGGGTAGACTTTATTTTATTTGATGTTTTTAGATTTATTATCTTTCGCGGGTGGATTTTATTTTATATGATATTATTATACAATATGTTAAAGTGTTATGGAGTATAAATTTAATAAATAATTAATAATTAATATTTAATAAAAATGAATTAAGATTTTGTATACAACAAAATAGACTAAAAGATGAAATAAAGTTTAGACCACATGATTGTGTTACAAACTTTATATTAAAACTAACCATCACACATATGTTACAATACAAACTCAAACCAACAAAATAATCACATATCATTCGCCCGTTTGATGATACAAACAAACCTAGGAGTTGATTGGTAAGAGTTGTAGCTGCAGACTGTGACGGTAGACATTTAAGACTTTTGAATGTAAAAACTTTTGACTGTAGAGAATATGACTGTTACTTTTAAAATTAATAAAAGTTTGGAGAGAAGAAAATTTATTTTTTTTAAGTTTTTTTGTCTTACCACCAACATTGGGAGGCTTTGAAAAAATAAGGAAACTAAAGAAAAAATATGGGGTTGTCTCCACTTTAAGAAAATAAAAACAAAAAAAGTTTGATTGGCTACAAAATTACTGTTATGATTGTAAAAGTGACTCACAACTTTTACACCCTAATGCCAATCAGCCTCCTAATACAAAAAATAGAAAAAAGACATTTGTATGATTTTTTTTTATCTTGGTACTAATTTTAACAAGAGTGATCACATATAAGGTAATCTCTAATTCTAATTTTTACGTAATGTTTCACAAATTACTTTGATCCTAGATGCATGGAATCCTCACACGTCTACGATGAATGTTGTCTTTAAATAAGGTTTTAGTAATTAAGACAACATCAAGGTTGAAGAAATTTGATGTCTACAAAGTTACCTTTATTCTTATAAAAAAATTTTGTTCTAATATTGTGGTCAATTTTATTTTGAAATGTTTAATTCAAATTGTTATAACGAACTTTTTTTAAATGGTGCAAACTTAACTAGTTTGTTTTTTACACCTAAAAATTGTGGACTTAAACTGCAAACTTATAATTATCACATCATAATATAAAACTTAATTATTATAACACAAGTCATTATATAACCAAAAAAATATATCAGTTTCTATACATCTTACAAATCTTACAAACATAAAATATTGTAATTATACAATTTCTAAAACTTAAACCATCACGTTAACACATATATATAAACTCTTAATTTAGCACAAATAGTCACAGTAACACATATATAAGTTTGTATACCACTAGAAACCTCATATACATAAAATCTGGAAATAGATTTTTTTAAAACTTTTAAAATTTTCAAATAAATTTATGTAAATAAACAATTTTTAAAATTTTAAAATTTTTCAAAATATTACTCCGTGCCTAGGTGTAGTGATGTCAAATTGGGTCGTCCGGGTCCAAATAGCCCAACCCGCAGCGGGTTTTTTTTTATTGTCCGTAGAGGCTGGACCGCGGCGGGCGGCAGTTCAAAAATTAGTGTCCATGCTCGCCCCGCATGTTTGGCGCGGCTTCACGGATCGGCCCGCAGTCCAATCTCGTTCAAATGCTAACAAAATCGTTTTTATAATTATTTCATAATAATATAATGAGTTAAACCGCTAACATTATTACTGTCATAAATGAACTTATTAGAGAGTCTTAAAAAATGATTTTCAAAAA
This sequence comes from Anastatica hierochuntica, assembly GCA_900406275.1. Taxonomy (NCBI): domain Eukaryota; kingdom Viridiplantae; phylum Streptophyta; class Magnoliopsida; order Brassicales; family Brassicaceae; genus Anastatica; species Anastatica hierochuntica. The sequence continues at coordinate 14,612 of OVAN01002688.1, forward strand.
AACAATTATATAAAACAAAATTCTGAAAATGTCTAACCCGAAAGCAAATGAAACAAATCATCACCAATATGAAAGAGTTAAACCAAATCAAAATCAAAAGAGATTATTCATGAAATAAAACTAAATGCTAAAAGAGGATTCCAAAGCTAAAAGAGGATGCGAGATTCTGTACTTGTTGAGGACGCAAGATCCAATGCCAAAAGAGGACTCCGAAGCTATAACCGTGATAGGAATACTAAGTACATCGCATGCCATTGAAGATAACTCACAAAATCTACGAGAGTGCTTTTTAAATTACTGCGGAATGTCAGAACTCTCAAAATGTATGACGTCTAACGACGGTTCATCAAGATATACTTCAATCACATTTTATAATAATTCTCTTGATGAAAAATACATATCCGTTAGAAACAATTATTGCAAAATATTTTCTCTAGAAAGTAACAAAGGTTGATTTTTTTTTAAAATATGGAGAGAGAATAAAGCTTCATGAATCTCACTTTCACGATAATAAAGTCGGTTTCGTTTCACTAGCTCCAATGGAAGAAGATGATATTCAAGTCTTGAAATTGTTCCCTTGAGCATTATTACGACACTACCGGAGAAACTGAGAGATTTCAGAGAAAAAAATTTTGTTTTGCGGTCTATTTGTGGCCCGTAAACCCGCAGCGGGTGGCCCGCACTAATCTCGCAGACCGCGCGGACAATACCCGTTTGGCCCGCAAAAATTTAGACTTTTTTGAATGCCCAAACCCGCCCCGCTTCAGGGCTATTTGGGCCAAGCCCGCGGGCAATAGCCCAAATTGACATTATTACCTAGGCGTGGTTCAAGTTCTAGTATCTATTAAAAGAAAAGTACACAACCTTTTTCATGTGTAATTTTTTTTAAATTGAGTATCTTATAAATTTTATTAAATATATCTAATGAATTAAAAGAAATAAAAGCGACTCTAATTACTCCTTCACAAATCAAAAGACTTTCGGAGACAAACAAATTTATATGAATAATTTATATAAACTATAAAAGATTAAGTTTAGTCTGATGTTTTTTTAAACAATCCAACGAATTTTGTTTCACTTTATTTCGAGTATCGGATATTATCTGAATCAAATCGTTCTTGAACATGTACAAACATCTTCAAATTCGAAAAAATTCAAAATTCCCAAACCTAAAACCGAACCTAAAATTTGAAATAAGTAAAAAATCTAAAAATTCTGAACTTGAAATCGAAACTCGAAATTATCAAAAATTATGTCATAATAAATCATAAATTGAATACGTAAAATCAAGAAAGCATCCGTGCGGACGCGGGTTCTAATATTTCATAAACCAAATGTAAGAATTAGTAGAATTTAGTATAGAAATCAATAGAATCAAGAATATGAGATGAGAAAGAAGATAGAAAGTGGCGACATGTTGCTAAAAAATTAGAGAGAATATTGAGAGAGAATAAAATAGAATTGTATTCTTATTCCATAGTTTAAATGTTACAATAGAGAGGAGTTTAAATAGAAAATACAATGAGAATAAACAAATCAAGAAAGTACAAGTAATTAAGAGCTTGATTGCTCATTTTGTCTCTTCCTCAACGTCTTCTTCCTCTTAAAAGTGACATTGTCCTTTTCTTGATTTGCTTAAGTACACATGTGATTATTATTACTGAAAATGGCAACTATTTGGTCAACCTCTCCAACGGCCACATTCTTTTCTTTTTGTAGAATTATTTGTTGTATTAATTCTAATAAGTAGGATTAAGGTTTATTCCATACTTATTGAATTAATTCTCAATACTCCTCCTCAAGCTTAACTATAGTTAAGATTGGAACCATGAATCCTTGCCTCATTAAAACCTAAGCGGGAAAATCCTTTGGGACAAAACCGCACTTAGGAAAAAGAGTACAAGTTATCATGGTTAGAGGTCTTCATATCCGAATGCTAGTGAGTCCAAGTCTTGGAAAGATGGACTCACATATCCTCTTGTTTGTAGTCTTAGTGAAGATATCCGCCAATTGGTCTTCACTCCTTGTATAACACGGCAATATAACTCCTTGCTCAACCAGTTGCCAAACCTTGAGACAATCTACCTCTCTATGTGTTTCGTTCTTTCGTGGAACATCGAATTAGACGCTATGTGTATAGCATCTTGATTATCACAATGCATTTTGATTGGTCTTGATGATTCTATACCCAAATCCATGAGTAGATTCTTGATCCAAACCAACTCGTTGGTAAGCTTCCTCATAGCTCTATATTCCGCCTCGGCACTAGAACAAGATACTACTTTTTGCTTCTTGCTTTTCCAAGTAACCAAATTTCCTCCAATGAATGTGCAATAGCCGGTAGTAGATTTCTGATTGTTCCTATCTCCGGCCCAATCCGCATCATAATAACCAACTATCTCGATATCCTTGTTGCAACCCATCCATATTCCTTGCTCCGAAGATCCACTCAAGTAACTAAGAATCCTTTTAACCATTTTCCAATGATGCATCTTTGGATTTTGCATATGTTGGCTCACTTGGTTTACGGCGAAGCATATATCCGGTCTTGTAATAGTGAGGTAGATAAGCTTTCCAACTATTCTTCTATAGAGTTTTGCATCTTCAAATGCCTCATCCTCAAACTCCCCCTCACGTACAATCTTGTATCCGTCTTCAAGAGGAGTTTTAGCTATTCTTCCTTCAAGCTTACCTATCTCACACAACATATCAAGGGTGTACTTCCTTTGAGATAGAAATAGCCCATCTTTTGATCGGCATATTTCTATTCCTAGGAAGTACTTTAGTTCTCCCAAATATTTAATATCAAACACGGATTTAAGATATACATTTGTGGCGTGTGCACCTTCTTTGTCACTTCCCGTGATGATGATGTCGTCCACATAGACAAGTACTACCACTATTCCATTTGGATTAGGGAGTGTAAAGAGAGTATGATCTGCCTCGGATCTTCTAAAACCTCTTCCATTAAGCGTTGTANATTGTACTTAGCTTATGATACCACACTCTTGGAGATTGCTTGAGTCCATAGATTGCTTTCTTTAGCCTTAACACATTTTCGGGTTTGACAATATGTTCTAAACCCGGAGGTGGATGCATATAAATTTCATCTTCTAGCTCACCTTGTAGGAATGCATTCTTGACATCCATTTGCCAAAGATCCCATTCCAAGTTCACGGCAAGGAAGAGAACAACTCGGATTGTGTGAAACTTTGCCACAGGTGCAAAAGTATCAATGTAATCTTCTCCATATACTTGTGTGAAACCTCTTGCCACTAGCCTTGCTTTGTGTCTTTCAATTGTTCCATCACTTTTATACTTGATTGTGAAGACCCATTTTCTTGAAACGACTTTCTTCCCTCTTGGTAGTTCGGATTCAAACCATGTTTCATTTGCATCCATGGCTTTATGTTCATCTCCAACCGCATTTCTCCAAACCTTGTGCTCATTGGCTTCTTCATATGTCTTTGGTATGAATTGTTCATCCAAGTTAGCCATGAAGACTTGATGCTCTTGAAGATATATAGCCAAAGAACAAGTAGCTTGAATTGGATGAGCTACGACTTCATTGTTGAAGAACACTCTCTTGTTTATCCAAGTGGATGGATCTTGTCTTATCCTTGTGCTCCTTCTTAGGGGTTGTACTTCTTCAACATCTTGCTCCTCATTCATGGTTTCTTCTTGAACTTCTTCCCTTTGTTCTTGAGTCTCATCCACGACCTCATTGTCAATTTGAGGTTCATTTTCGAATCCTTCTTCTTGGACTTCACTTTGATCATGATTTAGTGGTTCATCACGATTTCCCCCTTCATGATCAAGGGGAATGTCCTCTAGAGGTGACTTGGCTCTATGATGCTCGACTCTTTGAGGAATTTCAAGACTTGTGATGCTTAGACTTTGTAATATTGTTCTTAGATTATCCGCACTATCCGAAGGAGAACTTGAGATATCTTTCAATTTCTCCCAATCTTTTTCTTCAAAGTGTCTCTTGGTTTCCATGAAATGTACATCTCTAGACACCATCATCCTCTTGGTTTCCAGAACATAACAGTTGTAACCCTTTTGAGTAGTGGAATATCCAATAAACATTGCTAGGGGTGGGCAAAATACCCGAACCCGAAGAACCGAACCGAAAAAGTAGACCCGAACCCGAACTCGAATTTTTAAAATACTCGATCGGATCTTAATCTCAATACCCGAAAGAACCGGAACCGAACCCAAACCGAACTAAGAACCGAATTAGTACTTGAAATATCCCCAAAAATAGTTATATATACAAAAATATTATTTATGTTTTATATTATAATATATATAATCATAGTTATAATTTTTAATTCTAAATATTATTCATTTTAAAAATATTCTGGATATTTTAAATAATTTTAAATAACTTAGATATTTTTTAGTATTTTACTCTAGTATTTTGGGTATTTTTGGGCACTTCGAGTACTTAAAAGTAACCAAACTACTAAAACCGAAAATATTCAAATAAGTACTGGGTATTTTTCGGTTCCTAAGATAAATACCCGAAATACTCGGACTCGAACCTGAACCGAACTAAAAAATACCCGAACGGATCTTCGATCTAAGAACCGAAAGAACCGAAACCCGAATTACCTGAACCGAACCCGAACCGAATACCCAAACGCCCATGTCTAAACATTGCTTTTGTGCTTTTAGCTTCAAGTTTGTTTCTTAATTCTCCGAAAACTAAAACAAAACAAACACAACCAAACACACGTAAATGATTAATGGATGGTTTAACTTTGTTTAGTACCTCATATGGAAATGTGTCTTGGAGAATCTTGGTAGGGATTCGGTTGATAAGATAACATGCAGAAACTACGGCATCACTCCAAAATTTCTTAGGCACATTTGTATGAAACATCATGGCCCTTGCCACCTCCATTAAATGTTTATTCTTCCTTTCGGCAACTCCATTTTGTTGAGGAGTATAAGGGCAACTTGTTTGATGAAGGATTCCATGTTTGTTGAGATGGAGCTTGAATTGATTGCTTATATATTCCCCCACCATTATCTGATCTAAATTTTTTGATCTTGGCATTAAAATGGTTAGAAACATATCTTTGAAAGTTTATAAAGGCATTTAGCACTCTATCCTTAGATAACATTAATGTTGACCAAGTATATTTCGATTTTTGATCAATGAAAGTGACAAAATACTTATGATTATCTCTAGATAAACATGGGGCAGTCCATACATCCGAATGAATGAGATCAAAACAATTTTCATAAATTGTTGTCGATTTAGGAAAAATAGACTTGCAATGTTTACCTAGAATACATGTTTCACAATCATGATTTTTAAATGAAACATTAGGTAACAATAATTCTAAGGCTCTAGAATGAAGATATCCTAATCTAGCATGTCATAATGCATTATTTTCCGAAACTAAAACAGATTTTAAAGCATAAAATAAATCGAGTAATGGCTTGGTGTCTTAAAGCAAATACAAGCCATCCTTTGTGCTTCCTTTTCTCAACACCTTACTTGTCTTAATATCCTGAAAATAAACATCATTAGGACTGAAAATAACACTGCAATTTAGATCATTAGTAGTCTTTTTAACCGAAAGTAATTTGAAGTAAAATTAGGCATGTAAAGAGCTTTTGAATCCTTATCAAATAGCCTAAGACTTCCTTCTCCCTTAATAGGTACACCATGACCATTTGCAACAATAACACTTCCGAATGATGGTTTTAAATCTTTAAGTAAGGTTTTATCACTAATCATATGATGAGATGCTCCGGAATCTACTATCAATGGTTTAGTGATATTTGATGCAAGGAAAGATTTACCAAATACATTACCGGAATTTTCTTTGAGGGCGTTAATGAGATCATGGAGGTTGGATTTTTTCACCATTTCTGATTGAGCACTCATCGTTGAGGCTGCCAATGCTTTAAACTCTTCCTCCTTGCCGTGGGAAGAAGAGCTATTTGGCTCCTCATTTGTCTTTGCCGCCGTGTAAGCTCTCCTAGGCTTGAATCCGATTTTCTTTGGCCTTAGATGGGGATGTAAGAACCAATAGCTATCCTTTGAGTGTCCCTTCTTCTTACAATGATCACATTCCTTCTCATTTTCTTCCTTGAAGTGCCCTTTGTTCGCCATCACAAGTTCTCCTTTTCCTCCAAAAAGACCAAGTGAACCTTGTTCTTTTTGAATTTGTGGGCAAACATCATCAAGAGATGACAGCTTGTCGGCTCTCAATATATGCTTGTTGAGGTCGTTGTAGATGGGGCTCAAAGTCAAGAGAAGGCCAAAACTTTGTCTTGCTCCCTTCTTTCATTAAGAATAATGGGATCGGTTGTGCTTGGTCTTTGCATCTCCAATTCAGCCCAAAGGGATCTAAATTTCCCTAAGTGTTGTTTGAACTCCATGTTCTCTTGGCTTAGCTCATTGATGGCCCTTTTTACTTCAAATACTCGGCCAATGTTGGATACATTGCCATAGACTTTCTTTAGTGTATCCCATAACTCTTTGGCGGTTTCACAATAAGAATAAGCCTCTAAAATAGATGCTTCAAAAGAGTGTTGGAGAATGGACATCACGCTTTGATTCTCTTGGAACCATTTTTCTTCATCAACAAGGATTATTTCCTTGTCCTCTTCATCTTGGCTCTTAGTCTTGGAAGCTTCTTCTTCTTCTACATGCTCCCACAAGCCTCGACCACACAAGGCTGGTTTTGCTAGCCTTGACCATAGGAGATAGTTTTCTCCTTTGAGTGTGATAGGAATCACTAAAATCTTTGAGTTTTCCATGAAAATTTTCGCAAAAATAGAGAGAAAAATAGGACAGATTTTAGAATAGAAATTTGAGTGTGAGAGTGAGAGAGTTTACGGAAATTTAGAAAATAAAATGAGAGAATTTGAGACTAAGCTCTGATACCATATAAGAATTAGTAGAATTTAGTATATAGATCAATAGAATCAAGAATATGAGATGAAAAAGAAGATAGAAAGTGGCGACATGTTACTGGAAAATTAGAGAGAATAGAATAGAATTGTATTCTTATTCCATAGTTTAAATGTTACAATAGAGAGGAGTTTAAATATAAAATACAATGAGAATAAACAAATCAAGATAGTACAAGTAATGAAGAGCTTGATTGCTCATTTTGTCTCTTCCTCAACATCTTCTTCCCCTTGAAAGTGACATTGTCCTTTTCTTGATTTGCTTAAGCACACATGTGATTTTTATTACTCAAAATGACAACTCTTTGGTCAACCTCTCTAACGGCCACATTCTTTTCCTTTTGTAGAATTATTTGTTATATTAATTATAATAAGTGGAATTAAGGTTAATTCCATACTTATTAAATTAATTCTCAATACCAAAATGTTCAACTTTATGCATTACCGGTTTTAGATGTTTTATGTGCTCATAAATGTAGCGTAAAGCTACAATATGATTGCCATTATTTAAGCACTCCCTTACCGGTTTCCCTTTAAAGGAAGCATACACACTCACAACATTTGAGTAAAAAATTTCGGAAGATACTTAGAGCATCTCCAAAAGATTCTCTATAACTTCAAATATGAAGTTTTTTCTCTCCAAAAAGCAACTTCAAAACTTCAAATTTGAAGTTTTGAGTTGAAGTTTCACTTTCCAAAACTTCAAATTTGAAGTTTCATGGTTTTTATTTGCATAATAGTCTTTATAATTATTTATTACATAAATTATTCTTATTAATTTTTTTTTATCTTTTTAGTTCGTATAAATTTGGTATTTTATCGCATTTTGCATTTTTCTTACATATTCAGTTTTCATACATAAAATTACATTAAAATTTGAAAATCAAATTAAAAAAATTGTATAGTTGAAGAGTATTACATAAATAGTTTTATGAAGTAATTTGTTATGTTATTTGAAATTTACTTTTAATTTCTCATTTTTATTATTTATATAAAAGATTTTGTTGTAATGTAACAATTTAATAATTAATAGTGTTGTAATATTTTTTTAAAAAATGTATGTTTTAGTTACTATTAAAAGCTTTTGTAAATTAGATTAACTAAGAGAAATATAATGATTATAATATAAAATATAATCTCTTTTAAAGTTAGATTTGTAGTTTTGCTTTTGGAGAGAACCAACTCAAAACTTCAAAAATATAAAATTTTAGAAACTTCAAAATAAAGTTCTCTTTTGGAGATGCTCTTAGGTGAATAATCTTTTGAGTACTCGTGTCACACTTTTTTTTTAATTTCAGATGTCAAAAAAAAAACATACATACATTTGAAATTTGAATTGAATAGTTTAGGTCAATCACTAATAAAAACTTATAAATGGTAAGGAGATTGGTGCTCTAATGAAAAGGAGAAATACAAATAGAAAAGGGTTGGTGTGGTGAGGTGTGGGTTAGAAGAATTTTGCACAACTAAACCATGGAGAAGACACATACATACATATAACCGCAAGCACAACCACAACCATTCCACGAGAGGTTCACCCAGCTCGAATCCCGACCCTTCGGTTTGCCCCTTGAACCTTGGGCTAAGTAAAGGAGAGGTTGTGTTGGGTGTGGAGGAAGGATTGCTTCGACCTCTTCAATGAAGTCTTTCTTCCATTTCCACGGGTTCTTACTCATTTAATAACATCAACACTTGGTTGCTCAACGATGCCTAACGGATCAATCTTTATTACATAATTTACAGAATTTTAGAGGAGATAGCAACAATGACTGGAAGCCAAGGATGCGGTACACGTACCGATCAGCAGAGAAGCCAAGTGGTGATGTCAGTGCATGGCGAACTAAGGCTCGTGGCACTGGAGTGTTTCTTCCTGCCAAACCCGCCAGTAGCTCAGAAAAAGAGATGACACCCAAGATGAAACCATGCCCACCACTCATTTCCTCTCACTGGAACAAACAAGTTTTTCTTTCTAAGGAATAGGCTTATTTGCCTTCTCCATATACCTTAGAGGCTACAACAAAAATAAGTTTTTAACTGTCCTTCTCTAGAATTGACGTTTGTAAGTCAGTAGAGGGTACTTGTTTGATGGATATGTTTTGACCTCACTGGTTTTTGCTTGCTTCCCCTCTCTATACCGAGCTCCTTACAAACCACACTAATATTGAGCAATAGACGACCTCGATACCATTTAGCTCAGGGTACCCAATGTGTGGCCCAGAGCCTATGATTGGTCATATTCGTTTCGTGTTTCGGAAACCCCAACTAAGGGAACTGATGTAACACCAAAGTTTGTCTTTCACATCAAAGTGACTTTGACCTCTTAAACCAGAGAATGCCTCTCTGCAGATATAACCAGAAACCATGAGACAGTAACTAGATTCTCCGAAACTGATTCACAGCAACTGGGCAAGTATCACATGCAAATGTCAGTGATACACAAAACAGAGTGTTTCAAATAAAGGATACCAAAAATAGGGCATTTGGTCTAGTGGTATGATTCTCGCTTTGGGTGCGAGAGGTCCCGAGTTCGATTCTCGGAATGCCCCTTTGACTTCTACTCAAGTTAATGTTCTAGAGTCTAGCAGACTTGGAAAATCAAATTTTTAGTCTTGGACTTTTCACAGATGAACTAAATATTTCCCAATCAAAAACAAAACCTCCCCACAGATTGTCATTATGAAGTCATTAATGCAGAGGAAAAGAAGAGCATACCGGTGTTCCATGTCGAATCAGTAAATCTTTTAAACTAGTAAACTTCATGTAGGGGGCATCGTAATGTTTTGCAGGCGGCCAGATTCACAAAGGATGAGCTGCAAAAACAGCAATTGCATTTTGATTATTAAGTACCAAAAGTCAACTAAAAGAACTAGATCTAAAGCGCAGCATTATTTTGCAGTTTAAAGAATCAAAATAAATTGATTGTACACCTAATCTGTATTCTTTTTCCACAACATGTTCAATGCAGATAAAAAAACAACACCATGGGAGAAATATTTGGGATTGTAATCAACAGCAGTTAACATTTAGCATAAAGACTCCGGACTTACCGAAGAAATCAACAGGCACGCCATTACTCTGACAGCTGATACTGCAGATTCAAACAGATCCTAACATCATGGTTGAACTCGTACTACAGATCCTAATTCCATATTACACTTCTACTGCAAATGCAATGCTTAAATCGGATTTACACATACAACATGGCATTTTGTCTCGTGGTATGATTCTCGCTTTGGGTGCCAGAGGTCTTGCAGTTCGATTCTCTAAATGCTCCTTTGAAAATTTCTTAAAAATGTGTTAATTCAAACTGATATATGTATGACCAAAGAAGCTTCTTTTTTTTTGTTCCACTATCAACCATACATTCCAAAATCCAAATAGAGTACCATGAAAGAACTTATAATTCAAGAATCGGGAATTGGCTTTCAGACAGTATAAAGCTGAAAAACAGAT
>OVAN01002688.1:30000-32202 GCA_900406275.1 Anastatica hierochuntica
AAGGAACCCTGGTAACGCATACTATATCCATAACGTTCAAGCACAGATAGGCAAGATAGTACATAACCGAATCGCACAACCTGATTTCACATAGAATAGGTATTAAATACCTTAGACAGAAATGGTTGGAGAGAAGTAACAACATCAACAAGGGAAGGGTCCAATCCAATCTCTTCCTCGGCCTCTCTAGTTGCGGTCATCCCATCGTCTTTATCACCATCCTCCGCTTTACCACCTGGCAGTGAAACTTCTCCTGCAACCATAAAGAACAACAACCCTTTTTAAGGTTATCCTGAGCAGTAAATTGATAGCAACCACCTCAACAATTTAGACCAAACACACTCTGTTTTTCAAATCGCAACTTTGATCAAGATCCCGTCTAATGTTATGTGATTTGGATCAGTGCAGAAAACTATCTCTTAACAGACCTCTATTGGAACGAAAACGAAAACGAAAACGAAAAAGCAAGCACAAACCCGAGTGAGTAGACAATCTGGAGGACCTCTTAGTGAGGATAACGCGCAAATCACCGTCGTCTCCTTCGAAGACACAGATCAAGACAGCCGCTCTCTTGGGTCTGAACATCTCAGGGTCTTTCGGAATCGGAGTCATAGATTCCTGAAACCCAACCTGGGAAACCACTTTCCCGGCGGTCTCCTGATCTGGCTGCATCTCTTCCGTGTCGTCGAAGGATGAGGAAGGCGGCGGCTTGTAGAGGCGTAGTTGCTGAGCCAAGGCAGCGAGTCGAGAAGACCCACCGAAAGAAGAAGTCGCCGTCGCCGTTACCACCGCAGGGTCCATGGAATTGCAGAGAAAAGTTGTGCGTGCAAGGGAGGGAAGAAGCCTACGATGAAGTAAAAACATCAAAATCCGATTGTATGTGTGTTTTTGACAATCTAATCATATGTGAGAACATAATAATAAATCAAATTAATCAGAGCAAAAATCACCTCGTCACTCTCACGTGTTATCACTGTCTTAATATTAGACCTGGGCATAAGAATCGGACCCGAAAAAACCGAACCGAACCGAACCGAAAAATGAGACTGGGTTCCGTTTCGGGTCCAGCCTAATACCCGAACGGTTCCTGCGCAAAATGTAATAGGTTCTCGGTTCGGTTCGGGTAGGAACCGAGAACCGAATTGGACCCGAAAGAACCCGAACATATACATACTTAGACCCGAACTTCTTAACTCTAATCTCCAATTCTCAAAATTAGATTCATCGTCTCTCTCGACTCTCTCCTCTCGAAGAGTCTGTGATTCTGTGATTAGATTCATCGTCTCATCTCTCTCGTCTTCGAGATTCTGTGATTGATTCACCAAGAATCATCTTGTCTTCTTCTTGATAGCAAACCTGGAACAACGAAGCTCCCAATCTTCGCATTCTCTTTCCCAGGTAACAACATTCTTCTCTGGTTCTCATCAAGTATCTTCGACTTTTTGGTTTGCAAATCTCTTAGGAATCGTTGATTTCATCTGATTTTAGGTCTCAATCTAACATAGTCGAGTAGGAACTCACTAACACTAGTCTCGAATCCTCGATGATATGCCTAATGTCTTGTGTCTATGTCTATTTTAGGACTCGTTGATTTCATCTGAATCTGTTTCTATGTCTCGTTTTGTGCCTAATGTCTTGTGTGGATCAAAATCTAACAGATGGAATTTGCAACATACCCTCCTATACCGGCTGATATTGACATGAATGTAGAAGAACCAGAGATACACGAAGAAGAAGATGCAACAAATGTGAACAAAAGGAAGGACTCTCAGGATCCAGGAGGAGCAAGTAAAGCTAAGAGAAAGCAAATACCAGAAAGGTCATGGGTCTGGGACCATTATAAAAAGCAAAAGGATCTAAAAAGATGCAACTGTAAACACTGTGGAAGAGAAATGGCTTGTCTTACAACTTCTGGAACCTCCAATCTGTCAAAGCATCTGAAATCATGTCAGAAGTACTTGGAAATCTTGGAGTCTGAAAAACAGAACAAGCTGAAGATTGAAGGTGAAGCAAATGATATTGTTCTTACATATGGAAGAGTGACAGAAGCAGTATTCAGAGATGCTTCTAATGAGCTACTTGTATTAGCTCAGGTGCCATCGTCTTTCATTGAGAGCTTGGCATGGAGGCAATTCTGCAATAAAGTGAAGCTGTACAAGCCACACTCCAGAAGGACTGCTACAAGAGATATTGTCCAGATGT
>OVAN01002689.1:0-19078 GCA_900406275.1 Anastatica hierochuntica
AAAGTCAATGTGGGCTTGGTAGCCCATTTAGCTATCGTAGCATATATATATCAACTCCTCCGTTTGAGTTTAGAGAAACACAACAAAAAAACCCCTAAAATAATACATAGACAAATTGTTTGTCTATTTTTGAGATCTGATCTCAACGGCGCTAGCACCCCGATTCGATCCAGTTTGTGTGCGTGTGGATATCNATACCGGTAGAGGCACGACACTTGGAGTGCTTAGAACCTCGATCCAAATTCAGATCAGACTTCCGTTGCCTATTTTCCAGGTACATTCAATACCCGTAGATTAGATTCAAAGTCAATTATTTGCACGGTTCTTGGGAATTAAATTCGTAAATATATTTATAAATCGTTACAAATTCCTACAATGTACACTAAACAACAAATTGATAAATCTGTTGCTCCTCCCATAGGATCGACAAACGTCCATAGTACTCAAGGAATGTTTGTCCCCTTTGCCGACAAGACGCAAGTTGTGCCTTTATTTTATGAAAACGCACAATGTTGTTGATAGAGAACCTCTTTCAATTCGATCTACAACGGGTAAGCATTCAAGATATATGTAACTGTTGTTCTCACCTTCGGTGCAATCGAAGATCTAATCAACCCGAAGATCATGGAATTAATCGTAAGCCAATTCTCAAGATCAGAACTATCACTTACATGTTTCATAAGAGATCCATTGATAAAAACCAATTTTGTGCTTTTCTTGCAAAATTTTAACCATCTCCAAAACTCATTCACTGTAATTATATCCATTCAATTGAACAGGTTTTTATCACAATAGCCAAATTATTAGAAGCATGCAAAGTGAATGGCGACACGATAAATGAATCCACAGCTTTGAAAGCAAAAATCCTCCGGTCATGCCGATGACAAGAAATCAGACTCTGTTTTCTTAAAAAAGAACATAGAAGAGACGAAGAACACAACCGTAATACTCACACTAGTATTCAGCTACAAGAAACGATTTTGTTAACTCTGTTTAGAAGGGGTTTCGCTCTCTTACCATGTAGAATTAGGTGTCAAGGAAAACTTGTCTATTAACATTAACCTTAACACATTTATATAAAAAGATGTAACTTGCTAGAAAAGGAAATTCCAAGAAACTTAGAGACCAAGACATATCAAAATAGGAAAAACATCCTTTTCCTAGTACATATCGTATATCTACTAATAATAACAATCCCAAAAAATGCGAACGAGCGGTCGCGTCCTTTCAAATAGTTGCGGTTTGCGTCCTTTCGGCGGATTTCATCTTTCCGTCAAAAGTCGCGTCTTTTAAGTTTCGTGACTTTTCAAATCTATAAATATGTGTACATCATGAATTGTTTTTACATATCCTAAATGCATCTATATTATTACCTTTTAAATTTTAATCAATTTAGAAAACTTTCTCTCGAAGATAGCAACTTCATAACAATCGTCAATAAATTTGATTCTCATAAAAGCATATTTTTTGATTGGCTTAAAATCAATCAAACTTCTCCGAAAGTGTGCTTTGTTAAATATCCTACAAAATTTTTGTGGAACACAGAAGAACAAGTTTGGAAAACACAGAAACACGGTACGATTTGTTTGTTTTTTGTTTTCTATGGAATTTGAACGCTTGCAAACATATGATCATTGCGAACTTGGTAATAATTGGGATCAATAATAGATGTTTTGATGTGAAAAAATTAGGTTTACCCTGCCATTTATTATTGTCAATATTTTTTTAATCAAGTTTGCATGTAAAAAAACTCATGCATCGAGTCTAATGTTAATAATCAGGAGATTTTGTTTTGGTTGTTGTTGTGAATAATTTTGTTTGAGAAAATACTTTTAAGATTTTATGAATGGTCAACCAATTAAAATATGTTTTTTCTACTTTTGTGTAGTAAATGCTCTTTTGGATGAACATAAAGAGTACAATAAAGCAACTCACATCGCATATACCTCTTCAGATGATGATGAAGGTGATCATGATGAAGAATACCATATGGCATTAAAAGAAGTTTCTTTGTTTTCTACGCCGAAAGAATTATGCAAGTTATTTATCACAATTTTAGTTAATTGTGAAATTAAAAATCCATTACGCTTGTGGTTAAAAGACGTGTATGTGTTTGCTAGCAATCCCAAAAAAATGCCACGAACGGTTGTGTCTTTTAAAGAGACGCATCTTTTCAACTTTCGATATGTACCCATATGTTATTTATTTAGTGAATAGATGATTATACTTAAATTGTAGAGGAATGTTTGCGAGCTAAGGGAATCATTGCACCTCTTGGACATATAGAGTTGCGACCTTTAAAGAACCATTGCAACTCTTCATGTTAAATGTTGCAACACTTGGTAAACCGTTGCAACCTTTAGTGCACCGTCGCAACATTTGGTGAACCATTACAACATTTAGTGAACAATTGCAACGCTTTGTCCGCAACCATTGGTCCCTATGCGGTTGGCTCCTTTCGACGGGATGCGAATTGTGTCCTTTCAATGGGTTGTGTCTTTTGACTTCTTAATTAAAAGTTGAAACTTTTGTAATCAAACGTTGTATCCTTTAACACTCATAACTTTTCAAATCTATTTATATAATTGTGTTGCTCTTTTTTTTGTCGGCAATTCGGATCACAACGGGTCGACCCGGTAACCCTTACCCCACACAGGGGAAATCCGGATCACAACGAGTCGATCCGGTGATCCATACCCCCAAATGGGGACGCCGGGATTTGAACCCCGATCTTTTGGTGAGATGGGCACTTGGCCACTAGACCACAAGTCCCTCTCAATTGTGTTGCTCTAAATGCTTTGTGTCTTCTTTTTCTCATTTTTCTCGCAATCAAATAGTAAACGTTTACGGCACCACGGAGAGGCATTAAACCCCCAAAATCCTCACTATTCATGGCATCGTCTTCTTCTTCTTCTTCTTCTTTCTTCTTTCTTCATTGCATGCATCTTTTCTAATAGTTGCCTAAGTTTAGCATTTGGTACGTACTTTTTTCTATATAACTTCTACATTCACTAAAAGTTATCTTTTGATATTAGTATCTTTTTAACTCTATATATTTAATTAGTTTACAATATCTATTTATTTGTGAATAATAATTTCAAAAAACACAATTTTCCTACAAAAATTCTAATATTGTGAAAGATTTTGTTATGTTAGTCTTTTGAAAAGATATGTGTGTTCTAGCATTACTTAAAAAGGTTTAATTACATTTCACTCAATCATGTTCTAACCTCTTAACGATTGAATTAGATTTTTAACAGAAAATGATTAAATTAGATGTGACTAAAATTATTGGAGATCGTAATGATGTCAAGTTCATGAGTGTGGGTGCATCTGCATGTATCGTATATATATCTTAAGGGTGTTACTTTAAGGACCAAATTTAGTTTAATATGTTAGTTCATGTGAAATTGATAACTATTAAATTTGAATAATTTAGTGGTTTGTATCACTGTACTTAGTAAATATGTCGTGTTATAATTTATTTATGTGTAGGTTGTATCGTAATTGAAGTGGTGAAGAAAGCATAGAGACGAGTCTGTATATTCTCTAAAATGTCATATAACACGTGAACACACTTTCTAAGATTTTTAAAATTTCTATAAACATTGTTTCTGATTCTTATTATATAACAAATTTTTTATTTGCTTGAATTTTCTATTATTGATGATACATACTTACCTTATCTTTTACGACTTATGTTATAAACGTTGCCTCTTTTAAAAATATTGTGAATCATGTCCTTTGCTTCTCAAGATCAAGATGTCACTATTCGTAAAGTAAGTAGTTATAAACGAATGAGGGAAAAAAGTAGTTATAAACGTAAAGACATATAACAAAAATTAAAGATATGCAACCATAGAATATTTGCACCTATTAGATGCATTTTTTTAGGAAGTCTCTTTAATATTTATTAACCTCTTCGTTTGTAACCGCTAAATTAAAAAGATACATTCATCTCTTTAATATTTTTTTAATGTATTTTTTTGTTTCTAACCATTTAGTTATGCAAAAGTTTGTTTCTTTTCAAAGGATTGCATATTTCCGTCAAATATTGTATCTAAGTTTAGTTACATTTATTTAATGAAAGGTTGTATCAATTAAAATTGGTGTCTTTTCAACTCTATGTATGTTATTTTTGCAACATTTCTTTATTCACAAATAATGATTTCAAAATGCACTCAAATCATGCAAAAATACCTTTTAAGGTTATAGCAATCCTAAAACTGCATCTAAAAGTCACTTTATTATTTATACTTGCGTATTTCCAATAATTTTTGTGTATATTTTCGTTTATAACCACTTATTCTATCAATTTTTGTATCTCGTAAGAGTAGTGTCTCTTCAACTCTATTTATTTAATTAGAGTAGTGCCTCTTCAACTCTATTTATTTAATTTTTAGCAATATTTCTTCATTCACAGAATTTGTATATATCATACACATATGTCGATCTCATAGAGTTTCATTGTTGAGGAATGTTCCGCAAAAGATAACATCGTTTTAACGAACCGCCATGTATTAATGGTAAACAAGCATTGTTACAAATATATTGTCTTGTTCAAAATAAAATTTATTTTAAAAGTTTTATTAGTGTTGCATTTTTTTACATACTTTTCTGCGATTAACATTTATGCCATTTTTAACTATACATATATATCGTTTCTTTTTCTTGGTTAACAACCAATTTTTGTAGTTGTTTATTTGATAAGAGTATGAGATTGTGTTGAAGTTTGAAGTGATTTAACGAGTAACTAAAAGTAACTAAAAGAGCATAATAAATCATATTTTATCATTATTTTTCGTTATGAACCTTTTTACTTTAACCACTTTTTGTAATTTTACACTTTTTGATGACTTATAATCATAGGTTTATTTTGTTTTGTAACTTTCACTTATCATCGTTGCAATTTGAAAAATGTTTGAAAGGTAATCTATTAATTTAATTATATATTTCTTTACTAATGATTTTTTTAATATGAAACTATTTTGCAGTATTTCAATTTTCAGGATGAATTTTATATTCCACATCTTTATATGACCCTTTTCAACACTAATCGTTTAGAGATTTGTAGCTGTTTTTTTCCACTTTTTATTTTTTCTTTTAGTAATATAAATGAAGTATAGATATATGTTTACTTACGGCTATTTGAATTTTATGATATTTTACACGATGAATTAAATTATAGGTAGCAGAGAGAATGAGGAAACATGGATTACTACATAACTTTATTTTTTTCACATATTTCCATCGTAATCTATAATTTTACACCTGCTACGTATAGCCGTAAATGTTTCAAAAATACTTTTAATTATTCTTAAAATATGTAAAAACTAACTCTTCATAACAGACTTCATAATAACATTCGTGTTGTACAATAATTGCATATCTTTCTCATAACCCATTGTAAAAAAATTCTTATAGTTCTTTTGAAAATTGTGTTTTCACCAGGATAGTTTTGTCAAAAGTTTTGATGTTAATGTATCTTTATTGTTTACCTTTTGTTATATGTTTTTTTTTTAAATCTTATAATCACTGTAAATAAATTTGTATTTAAAACTTAAATAAACCATTTTCCCCTGCGATTTCGCAGGGGTTCGAGCCCTAGAATACTCCAATAAAAAGCTATGGTAGTCATGCCTATGGCACTCGCATGACTACGCGGTTCATGATCTTTTACAAATTTTCAACATGTTAGTATTCAAGGTAGAATCGAGAAAATAGTCAGAATTTTAAGTACATTATTTGTAGATCCAAATGGCTCTTCTAGTAACTCCAAGGGTCAAAAAGCTCGTTGTGAAGCCGAAACTCAAACATCTTACCAAATCTTAGGGAATGGTGTACATGACGGATCGATCGTGGTACATAACGATTTTATCTTGTAAATAATTGAAAACCAAAAAAACCCGTAGAAAAAGAATTTGATCGCAGATAATTGGGTTTGGTTTAGGAAATGTTTTGCACTTGATGTTTTTGAGATAGAGATGAAGATAATATCTCCCTTCCCATGACATTTTTTGTACTTTTTTAGCGAATCTTAGGCATTATTAATTGGTAAGCTTATACTAGGTGAGCTAATATCATAATATGATGTCATAAGGAAGATGAAATAAGTTTTTAGAGGTATAAAACACATTTTTAGGATATATATATATATATATATGGTTTTATTGTTTTATAGATCGTGTAATTATATATACAAATCACAAAATTTTCTCTTGTCTCTCATCTTCCTAAAAAGAGAAAAGAAAACAATGCAAAACATTTCTCTCTTCTCTCATTTTTCGAACACCACACCTCTTTTGGTGGCTAGCGGTCTCCTTTCACCGCCGATCGTAGTTCCTTCTTCTTCATTTTCTTCGATGCCTCTAATTTTTGTCTTGCATGTCCATCTTCCCTAAAATGTGGTATCTGCTCTAGACTTACGTAAACGGTCTTTCAACGAATCTAAAAATGCTGTCGTGGGTGTTTTGGCGTCTTTTTAGTGTAGTGGTGATGTGGAATAAGTGAGGCCATAATTTTTTAGGAGATCATAGTTCTCGGTTGGACTTCTTTGAATTTTCATCAGATCGCGATTGTTGGCGTCTTTGTGAGCGTTGCTTCCTTAAAGTTCTCCATATGACAACTTTCATTTCTTCCTTAAAGCTCTCCCTATGACAACTTGCATTTATCATCTTCAATTTGCTTTTCCTAGGATTTGATTAGAACTCCTCCTTCTCGGGTATATAATCTGACCAATTTGGTGGTATTGAGGCTTTCGTTGATGACTTCTCTCAGCAGATCTATTGTTTACCAACCACAACATTGTCAAACTGGTGTGGAATCTACTCTTTATTTTTGTCTCTAAGTTTTTTAAGGATTGATGAGAATTTACCATATTTTTTTCTTTGTCGCGTTACCAAAGACAATCCAAAACCTAGGAAAAGCATGTTCTTGTGTAACCACAACAACTCCACCTATGCACAAAAATCTTCAGCATGAAATGCTTGCTCGACAGATCTCATTTTGCCTTTATATGGTTTACATCTCCGGGAACCTCGCCAACACAACTTCGTTTGCTAAGGAATGAGATTGGGAGGTTGAACCAATTCCATTTTATTTTGCTTGTGTCACTTGCGAATTCTTTGATAAGAGGTTTTTATATCTCTTTCGAGATTAAACCTAAGTCAACTCCAAGAGCAAGAGTGTCTCTCCTAGACTAGTTTGGATTCGATCTTCAAAGAATAATATAAAATACACACTTAGTCCTATAGATACTTTGATTAAGCTAAGTCAATCAATCATAGTTGTTTTGAATCCTAAGTTTTACTCAAATGAAAGAAAATTAAAAGCAAGTAAATTGCAAAAACGAGGCAATGCAATAAAGGAATGGGAATGTTATTTAATGATAAAACATGCGGGTTACATATTAGACATGTGATTAGGAAGTCTAAATGAAATCAAGATGCAAGAGCTAAGCAATAAAAGTACCATTCAAAGACAAAACATAAATCAACTAGTTCATTCCTATGATCCTAGTCCATCTAATGATCTTAGACTAAACTAGTCTCACGATAGTAATCTAAGAGTCATTAGTCATTAAATACTAACCAAATGGTCTACTAAACACCTTAATCATCTATTCCCATAGACTAAGAGTGTTAAGTAATCTTAAGGTTCTCTTAGGAATTTCATCAAACACCTTGCGGGTGTGAAATTCTTCAAATGTAGAAATTGATTGATCACTTCATTTCGAGCACTAAGCACTTCTTAATCATGTGAATCTATAAAATCGAACTCTTAGCATCCTAATAAACATTTAAATCTAACCTAACTACCTAACCCATAACCCAACGTAAGTAACTACTCACTAATCACTAATTCTTAATCCCAAAACACATGAAAGAAATCCATGTTCATGATCATGATCAAGAAGAAAAATAAAAAAGAAAGATGCAAACTTTAATTACAATACCAAATACCTAACAAAGGATTTTGATCAAATCAACAAGATGCAAGGGAAATCAAAACTTAGGTTTAGAAATGCCGAAAAAGTATTTTTTATAGTGTTTTGGTTCCCGGGACAAACCGGTCGAACCATGGTTCAGGTGAGCAAAGGTCTCAGCCATGTCGTGCTAGTCACTAGTGGAGGTCAATACGGGCCTTCGGGTCTCTCAGCTCTACATTGTAGGTGGCATTGGTCTTTGGCGGAAAACATTGTGAGGTCTCGTCTCCCCTTCTAGCTTTCCAGCGGTCTGCGCTAAATGATGTTGCTCGCTAGTGCAGGTCGATGCAAACCTTCAAATCCCTTTTGCTTTTTGTGGCAGTTGGCGCTGCCTTTTGGTGCTGGTCTTTGTAAATGCCACACTTCTATATTCCTTTAACTTTTTTGTCCGTGCTTCGGTTTCATCCTCATCACTCCACTGTCCATGGTCTAATTCTCTTAAAAGAGTAAAAACAAGAGATGCATGTGCCTACTTCTGTCCTAAGGGACCCTAGAGAGATGTTTTTTCGAAATCAAACTAAATTGAACCTAAACGAGACTAAATGAGATGAAAAGAGAGTGAAAGTGTGGTTAGAATCAAAGCACTGGAACGACAAAAATATGAAAATATCAACTCCCCCAAACTTGACTCTTGCTTGTCCTCAAGCGAGAAATCAAAAGATCGAATCTGAGAAAGGTTTGAAAGTGAGGAATCATAACCAAAAGATCATACAAGGGTACTCAACCAAGATCCTTATAGACAAGTAGCATAGAGCGAAAGTCGTTTCTACTCTTCATCATACTCATCGTAAGTCGAATTTTGTGCTAGTTAGTTCACACCTAAAATTTTACAAACAATCAAATCCTTCAACCCTTTAACATTCAATTAATGATTTCTTATGGATTCTTACTCATGGATAAGAAATCAAATGTCATTCGTCTAGGAAAAAAGAGGCTTTTGATCAATTTTTTGGAGGTTTATTTAAATTTTAAAGTGGTCTCTCTCAATGAAGACGTGCTTGTCAAGTAGTAAAATCAAGGGAGATATGAACAATTTACGCGTACAAAAAGTCACCTTCTCTAATTCATTCTCGTTCCCATGTAAACTCCCTAATTCTACCCATTTTCATTTTTGACTCAATTAACCACGAACACACCAATATTTTTCATTGATCAATTTTTTTAGTTTGTTTTTGGTAATGAACTCGAATGGTTTTCCTTTTTCTTATAATGACTCTCTTCAATTTTTTTTATTTGGTCCTCTTAATCTAGTCTTTTTGGACTCTTATTCTTTCTTTCACTTAGGATCTTTTTCTTTTCATTATAAGGTTAGAGCTAGCCATTTTCTATTCTCTTTTCTTTCTTCTACCCTTTTGATTTTTTTTTTCATCATTTTTCTTTTTTATGACTTCCCTTATTGACCCTCATTGACATTTTCTATCATTCCCAAACATGTGATCATTGAGTAAAAGCGCTCAAATTGATCCCCATCTGATCTTTATTAGTATTAAAGTGAGACTATTTTTAAGAAGGATCCTCTTGTCATCATGATACTCACGAGATTTTACGTACGCAAGCATAAAAATAAGACCTCATGCAATTAAGAACAAATGGGATTTGAAATGAAAGGTTTGAGTTTAAGGGCGAGGAACCATTCTTAAGATGAGAATTACCATTTATATTAGCTAATAGTGTTAGAAATGGGTAAAAAAAATCCAAGTGTAAATGTAATACCATGGCTAATGAATTTCATGCCCATGGGTAAGATTAATTTCAAAGTTTATTTAAGTTTAAATTCAATAGGGTTAAGATTATATCATGTAAGATCCAATTTAAGTGCAAACAATTAAGTTGAGAGATCCGAGCATGAATTTTCAATTTTTCTGTTTGACTTAGGTTTTATGCTACGTCTAACAAGGATCTTGGTTGATTCCTATGCAATATCCATTTACATGGAAATTCAATCATTGTCCTCGAATGCAAATGCGTCCTGCATGCTTCTAAGACTCAACCTAAACAAAGATTAATGAAATATGCAACCACATGCTCTCTTTTTTGTTTTTTTTTTCAAAATTTTCAATTTTTTTGATTTTCTATGCCTTTAGATAATTACAATATGCATGAGACTCAAAAATGCATTAAAAAAAATAAAATAACTAAAAATAACATTATCCTCAATTACCTTTCTCAAGACTTACTCATCACCGTCTCGGTGAATTAATAAACTGACGAAAAGGACCAACAACCACAAAAATAAACTAAAAGACATGGTATTTACAATTAAAAGAGAGTTGGTACCTTGGATCCAAGCGTAGGAGAACAAGAGTGTCCTCCGAGTTGAGTGATTGAGACGCGCTTGAAACATATGATGGTGAGCGCCTCAATCTTTTTTGCTTTTTTTGCCTCATTCCTGCATCGTATGATGAGTGACAGGATGTCTCGTAAATGATCAAAGAGGAGTTGTTGCTCCATGGTATGATCACCTTCTTTGTTTTTAATCTACCTCCATTGCATCCCCGTTTCCAATCCCGTTTCATTTTTCCATGAGTGTCTTTCGTCTTGTCTCCTTGAAGTTAAAGCCTTCTTCAATGATTTCACTTCACCTTTCAAATTGTTGAACGCTTTAACCAACTTGTGGATGGTCTTGTCTTGCCATTTATTCTACTTTTGTATCTTCTTTAAGTTCTCGTGGGCTCTCTTGAGCCCCTCGGCTGGCAAAGCTCCATCATAAGGAGCAAAGTGGCATTGATGACTCCCATAGACCTCATCATCATCATCATCTTCTTCTTGTTGTTGCTCTTCTGCTTGTGGTTCTTTTCCTTTGTTTCTCGCGACACTTGATACCCATTGGAGAGTGGGATGGCGGTTTGCATCGTAGAATGCACCCCCGAGTGGAAAAAGAGGATGTTCTCACGTACGAGCATTGTAGTTATCAATTGGATGGGAAATTGGACCTTCTTCTTCTCCTTTTATTGATTGGCATTTGGTAGCCATAGGTTAAGCCAAATGCCCCCTCCCCCTTCCCCCCCCCCTCCCCCCCGAGAATTTTTGCACTGGAGAGAAAAGTGATGTCCACTAAGTTGTCACCCGATTCACCACCTTCCAACAACTTCACTTTACAAGCCTTTAAGATATGCGTGATTACTACCCCTATCGCTAACTGAGCGTTCTTGTCCAGGCTTGTGTAGGGCTTCAACCTTAGCTCTAAGAATTGCATGATCTTAACCATTCCGAGGTTCACTCTATATATAACCCCATGAGTTTATTAGCCATCTTCACAAGTTCTTAAGAGAAATTTCAAACCGACCGTGAGAAGAATCATCTCATCCATGTTTATCTTTCTAGTTTCCTTTCTCGCATATAGGGTGTGAACCCAGACCTTGTGCGCATACCGTATGGTCAGGTGGCTTATCAGTGAAGCCTTAACTGCTCCCTAATTGTATTCTTCAAAGTCGTTTAATCCCTATACCGAGGGTAGCGAGGAACTCACACGTTAGATTTTTGTATCTCGTTTCTCTCATGAAGAAGAATTGACCCATTCCCATTCCTTCCGTTATGGCTTTGACACCTTCATACAACATGAGCTTTTCTAGTGTCACTTGATCCGCTCATCGCGATTACACAAATGATTTAGGTTTGAGGACCTTTAAGTACTCCGCAACATTTTTCTTCAACTTAATCGGTGCTTGTTTTGGTTTCTCGGTTTTCTTTTTGGCGGGAGCCGTTGTTATCATCAATTGTGGCACATCTTCTTGTTCGGCATCATTTGGTGGAGGAGAATCAATTTCCTTCCCTTTTGCTTTCTTTGTGCGAGATTACGTTGCCCAATTATCATCGAACCGCTTTCTTGGTATAGTAGGTTCTGGGTCTCAGCCGTTTCTTTCCCACAAACCATTGTTCCTACACTTTTTAAAATATTGATGAGCATGAGAATTGATAATGTTGATAGAATGGATGCATAATCATTATTATCCATGTATTTTCAACATATCTAAAGCATCCAATTCACCATTCCAATGTCAATTAAGCAGACTAAGCCAATTTCTCATGAAAGCTCTCTTGAATTTTTAAAAATATACCATACGAACTCCAAACATTGTAGTCTTATGCATTCACCCTTTTTATTATCCTAATTACTCATTATAACCACTATCTTTTAATTCCCCAAATTAAAATTTTCATCGAATGTCAACAACCCTAACTTTTGATCTCCCAAATTCAACAATCATACATTAAAATTGATGAATTCCGAACATGGTATTGACAATCCCGAACATATTTAACAAGAATAATCAAAGAAAATCACCCTAAATATGCAAACACAAAAGTTCAAGAGATGAATTCAAAGAGTGAGAGAGAGAGAGTTTTGATTAATTTTCCTTGTAGTTCTTTATGAACAGGATCGAGATGATGGTGTGAATATAGCAAAAATAAGGTAACAATGCTTGAAATTTCGGATCCAAGGCAAAAATCAGATTAAAATTTGAGTTGAAATTGAAAGAAAAATCAAGTTTTTTGTTCTTGCTTGTAAATATGAAATCGACAAAGTAAGAGAGAGAGATGAGTGAGTTTACTTTTTGGAAGCGAAAACAAGAACAAAACCGAGTGAGTGAAAATCGGGTTGGTTTCTGAAAATTAAAATGGTTTTGTCGAACTTGAACCGAAAATCGATTTACCTTGAATTTTAGCAAGTGGTGATGGTTGGTGGTGTGGTTAGTTGTGAAGGGTCAGACATTTGGGGTTTATGCAACCAAAGATCTAAAAAAGGGTATTGATCAAATCAAAAAGAAGCAAGGAAAATCAAAACTTATGTTAAGAAATGTCTAAAAAGTGTCTTTACAGTGTTTTGATTCAGATCGAGTCGACTCGGAGGGTTGAACCATGGATAGTTTTAAGAATTTTAGGTAAGCAAAGTCTGAGCCAAGTGGTGCTATCCGCATGTGGAGGTCGATTCGGGCATTCAGATCTCTCTCCTCTGCACAACGTGCGGCACTGCTCTTTTGCGGAAGTTGCTGTAAGGTCTCATCTCCCCTTCCAGTTTTCCACCCGTTTGTGCCAATGGCGCTGCTCGCTGGTGCTGGTCGATGCATAACTTAAGATCCTTCTACCTTTTGTGGCGGTTGGCGATGGTCTCTGTAAATCATACACTTCTATATTCCTTAAACTCTTTGTTCGTGCTTCGGGTTCATCCTCATCACTCCATTTTCCATGGTTAAATTCTCTGAAAAGAGTAAAAAGAAAAGATGCATGTGCCTACTTATGTCCTAACGAACCCGAGAGAGTTGTGTTTACGAAATCAAACTAAAATGAACTTAAAAGAGACTAAATGAAATGAAAAGAGAGTGAAAGTGTGGTTAAAATCAATGCATCTGAGCAACAAAACGTGCAAATATCATTCTTTCATCGGACTAAGGTTAAGTCGGACCAGGTCACCAAAGGTTTTCCAGTAGAAAAAATTAGGGTTAAGTTCAGTTGGAATGGGTCGTCATAAGCCCTACATGGACCAAAGCACATGTCAAACAATCTACGATTATTGTGTGATGACATTATCCGTAGGAGCTCCTCTGACTAACCTCTCTCGATGGCCTTTCTCTATTTTTCAGGTGTATTGGCGTATTGGACATATTTATACAACATATGTTTGTATGTAGGAGTAAAAATAATGTTCATTATGCCTTGACTTGATTCTAACTTTGGTCTAGGGTCATTTTAGTCTTTGAACAGTTTAGGCATCTTTGAAACTAATTACTCATCCAAGAAGATTGAAATTCAAGATTTCTATCTTGTAGCAAATGTACATTAAACTTTTAATTAGATTCACATTCTTGTCAAAAAGAAATCATTTTTAGCCGCAAGGAGTCTCTTCCAGACGCGGATATCAAGACAGTCGCGTCAGCCATGTTTTTTGTTGTCGCGATTTTTCATCTCACTCTCGCCAGCATCGTAGTCTCTTTTCTCTTCTTCTCTTTGCCTCATCACATTTTTCTTTATCGGATTATATATACTAATTTAAAAATAATCTTTTAGAGCAAGTCGATATGATGAAGGTGAAGTACCGGTTTATCCTATATTGGTACCAGATATATTCACCGAAGTAGGTTGTCAAAGCGGCAAAAGTAATGAACTTTGGTTAAGCGATAAAGATTATATGTGTACACATGCATGTGTTTTACGAAACTGCGAGTATTTTCGGCCACTTGAGAGGTGTGTTCAATGTTTTATAATATTAAACTAAAATATATTTTTACTAAGCTAATTTAAGTTTATCTTATTGTTGGCAAAACAGGTTGCTAAAGGTACAAATTCGATATATCTATCATGGACTCTCCGATGATGAAGTCATGGAAAAAAGAGACGAAGATTTTCATATATGGATCCGTCAGTATGTACGTATTTAATTACTATTTACATAACTCATTTTATCAATAATTTGAATTGCATGTTCTTGTGTATATATAGGTGAATGCAATGAAAAATCAAGAAAATTTTCCTGTTTGGGTTTTTGAACTAGTGGAAGGTCCTGAAAACAAAGCAAGATCGTGGCCTATGTATTTTACAAGAGGATATTTGTTTAACACACGGGCACACAGACACACAAAAAAACGATGAACTATGGAGTATGTGTCCGAGGACAAAATTATTCAGATGCATCTGACGAAGAAGATTTTTACGGGATACTGACAGATATAATCGAACCCCAATATCCAGGATTTTTGAATTTAAAAATAACTTTTTTCTATTTTGAATGGTATGACCCTACAATTGGAAAAAGGACTCGAAAGAGAGGAAGGAGTCGTCGACGTGCTTTCAAAAAAAAAAATATCAAAAATACGAACCATTTATTTTAGATCATTTTTGTTTAATATACTAAGTCTCAATATTTTAAGTTTTTAATTAATATTAATTTATTTGCAGCATCTCAAGCTGATCAAGTCTGTTATCTCCTATATCCATGCATTAAACGGCCACGAAAATTATGGCTCACGATAATCAAAGTAAATCCACAACATGTTGTTCAAGGGAAGTTTAACGAAGAAGAACCTGTTGTACTACAACAATCGATTGATGAGGGAATGATGGGTGCGATTGAAGAAATCATAGTCGACAGTTTAGTAGACAGAGCCCATCCAAGTGAAGAAATTAATTTTGGAATCAAAGACAATGAAGCGGAAGATGAATTTCAGTGTAATTTATCATCTTCGAATGATGAAGATGGGGAATTTAAATAATAATTTTATAAATTTGTATTCTTGTAAAATAATTAAAATGTTTGATAAAAGTAAGTGTGTTAAGTTGTGGAAAAAATGATAAAAAAAAAAATTAAACTCTATTTAATCTTCTAAAAATATGTTTTCAATACAAGATGACATGTTAAATAACAACAATATACACAATGGCTCATTGGGTACATACACATCTACTGAAGCAAATTACCATTTTTCGAATCCCCACCAATGTAGGATTTTCTTTATTTCAACATTTTGATTTTAATCACATGTTAAATAAATTTTATCTGCTGAAAGCAACAATATACAAAATGGCTCAATGGGTACATATACTTCTACCGACTTATAGAACCATGGTTTTGAATCCCTGCCAAGGAAAATATTCATAATTTCAACATTTTGAAATTGTTTTGCCACAACGTTCAGCTTGAGATGCATCTCCTTCCTCTCCAGCTGTTGATTCTTCGTCTCTAATTAGTGGTGGTGGAGCCTCCACCTCCGGTGCTTTACCGACTCCACCTGGAATCCAGTCGTCACGTTCTTCGAATCCATCTACCTCCGCATCGAGAATTATCTCGAGAACCCCAAATACATCTCTTCCGACCCAGTTGTCGAGCTACACGCAGCCACAACAAGACCAGAACCATTTGCTACAAACCCAATCCCATCCACCACAACGACCCAGCAACAACAACAACAATTCATCTATCAAACACCACCGCCAAACTAGCTACAATGACACAACTATTATCCCCCACCACAAAACCAACCTCAGCCTCAACCTCAACCACAACTTAATCAAAATCCTTATCCTTTGCTGGAGCAAGCTAATCCCAATCCCGATGATCTCAATCCCGACGACGACGAACCAAATGAAGATCATCATCAATTGTTAAACAACTTGTTAGCATTGTCGGATCGAGAAAACTTGCCTCAACTCAGTAATTTGCGTAACACTCACATAAAGAGTCTCTGGTAAGTTTGTTACTTTACCTATTATGATGTTTTTAGTTAGAAATGACTAAGTTGTGGATTATTGTTGCCACGTTTCTTTGGTTTACGTTTTGATGACTTAGTTAGAAATGACTTAGTTTAGGAGATGACTAAATTTCAATGGTTTAAGTTTTTGATTATTAATTGAATCTATTGAGAATCTAAATATGAGTTATTATGCTACTGCTTTATCAATTTTTCATTCAATGTCTTGACTGGTTTTTGCTATGTGCTTGATTATGGTCTAGGCATATTCATCTGATTATCATACATTGTCTGTAGGTTTTCTTCTTTTGCAATAATTTATTCTCTTTTGATTGAAAATGTCCATTTGCTTTCTCTGTGATTGAGATACTAGAAAACATATGATCTAAATTTGAATTTGAGTTTGGAATTGTTTGTTTCTTGATTATGTATGTTATTGGCTTATTATTGATCATATAAGAGTTATAAAGTTTAATAGTTTTCCATTCAATGGCATGACTGGTTCTTGCTTGCTGCATATGTCCTGGTCTCTTTATATTCCTTTTGTATTGAACCTTGTTTCGTGTTGCTTTTTTGACAGGTTTCGTGGTCGAGGCAAAGGACAACTGTCTCGCGCGATTGCTGGCATATTTCGAAGGAAGTTTGATGTTCTATACTACAGTTGGAAGGTGACACCAATAGGCATTCAAGAACGCTATTGGAGAACCTTTGCGGTTAGTGTTCAAAACTTTTTTGTGCTCTGTTAACTTGAACTCTATATATAGCTTGAACTATGTTAACTCAGAAGTTAACTTGAAAATGATTTTCTCAGAAGCTATTGTGTACTAACTGATGTTAACTTTAAAATTGGGTTGTTTTGTTGGCTTCTTTGTTTCTCAGTAGCTGTTTGAGATAACAATTGTTTGTCTTTGTGCAACAAATGTTTCATTGGGATCTTGGAATCACAAGCCTTGTGAAGGAAGAATTTAAGAAAGTGGCTAAGAGGCGGATAAAAGGGATTGTGAGCCAAGCAAGGATAGGTAAAAGAAGACCATTACAAATTGAAGAAACTCTTTGGGGGAGGATGCAAGCTCACTGGAACACTCCATAACAAAAGAATAGGAACGAGACGTATTCGAATTGTCGTAATTCCACTCGCGGCGGTCTTGGACAGCACGTACATGTCTCTGGCCAAGCATTATACTCCCAACTCCAAGAAGAAATGGTAATCAGTTTGTCATCTGTTTTTTTTTTGCCTCATCAGCTTTTCTCATCTGGTTTGTTTTTTCTATTGAACTAACTTACTAACATTGACTTTTTTTTATAGGAGGACGAGCTACAACATCCAGTCTCTCTAGGAGAAGTTTTCTTGAGAGCTCATACCAAAGCCGATGGGAGTTTTGTTGATGAAAACAAGGCTAAGTCCATCGCTGAATCCTACAAGAAACTCGTAGATGAAAGAGAAGCAGAACTAAATGCTGATATTGGCGATGCAGATGATCGATCAACTCCTAAGACCCTCTCTATAGCAGAAAATAACGATATCTTTTTGCAGGTATGTTATATTCTGCTTTGTTGCTATTACATCTACTCTTAGTTAATTTGGTCAAGTCTGCAGAAACCATTTGCTGAGTTTTAGTTATGAATTTTTCTGGTTTTCATTTAAGTGTAGTTGAGTTATGAAGTCGGTAGAAACCAGTAGCTGTGTTTAGATATGAAGTCAGTGTGTTAAGTTGCAATGTTTAGACAATGTTTGATTTATTTGTATTGTGTGTTTTAATGGTTTATGCTGGTTTTGATGATTGTTCTGCTTTGTTTTTTCGAAGTCCACTGCGACAGACAATCGGGGATTTCGCTTAGGACTTTAAAGTCTTGTGGAAGACATCGAGGAGGAAGAACTTGAAGCTGCTGGAGCTGCTGCCTCAACAATCTCAGAGCTGAAGTCTAAGTTTGAAGCAGAACATCGAAAACTCGCTGAGCAAGAAACAGAGAATACCCGACGCGATGAAGAGCTTTGGAACACTAAAGAATCAATGATGATGCTTCTCGATTATATGAAGAATCATGATCCGAATCTTGAAGGGTATATGGCCAGCCGAGCTACGGCAACAAAAAATTCAAACCAAGCAACATAAATGTAAAGTCTCTTCTTCTTTTGGCAATGACTAATGACTATGAACTTGTTTTATGTATATTTCTTGTGCAAACAGTGGCTGTATTATGACAAATGACTATGAACTTGATTATGTGTAATGCCATTTATGTTAATATAATTTTTATGAATTTGGAAACTAATTAAAGCATTGTTAAGTATATATTAAATTATAATTAGCCACCATTAAAGCATAAATGAATCAAATAAGTAGCTTTTTTGGGACTAAAACCATAAGTATGGGGTGACAATTACACACTAGTTTACCACTAAATCCTCGTCGCTATTTTGCTTCTAAAACACAAGTCATTAATTAGTCGCTAATCTGTGACAACATATAAGTGAGAAAATGGTCATTAATTTGTGGCTAAAATATAGTCATCAATTAGTCGCTAACATAGTCGCAAATTAATATGCAATTTGCATCTATAGATGTTGCCTTAACTTAGTCATTAATTTACCACCATACTAGACAGTCCTAAGACAGTCGTAAATAAGAAACTACTGCATATGGTCTTATAATAATCGCAAAATCATGTCTATTTTGTGACTAAAATATTTTTCGACTAAACTATTTTGCAACCAATTTTTGGCGACTGTATTTATTAGTCGCTATGTTGTCGTAACTTACCTTTTGCCACTACTCTGTGACTAATATTTCATTGGCAACTTCGCTGTTTTCTTGTAGTGAGTGTAATGGCGAGAGAGGAAGAGAGCGAGAGAGGGAGGGGGAGAGAGAGAGAGATAGAGAGAGAGAGAGAGAGAGAGAGAGAGAGAGAG